>QRFJ01005525.1:0-35469 GCA_006176705.1 Cocos nucifera | reverse complement strand
ACAGAGAGAGTTCTCAATCCAATAGATCCAAACAAAAGGGAGTTTTGTCATTTTTGCATTGAAGGAACAGGATTACAACAAGTTTGGATGTGACTCAGAAGTCAATGGACTTCAATAGCCTATTTTTCTCCAATATTGTTTGATCCTATTTGCTATATGACCTAATCTCAAAGTGCCATATAGATATCTGTCATTTGGACTATCCTTTAAGTCGTTTGGCATTCACGTTTTGCTCGATAGTTTAGAATAGGTACATCAATATGTAGCTGATAAAGAACCATCAATAAGAAAAACCATTTTGCAATTTTTTATTTTCTTTCATAAAGAATGTTCACAATGGTCCTTAAAGAAGGTGATCACATAACCTTCTTGTGCTAAAGCATGAAACAGAAATCAAATTTTCCTGCTGGCTGCAGGTACAAAATAACAGCTCTTTCAAAACTAAGTCTAAACCAGATGGTAAATCGTAGAGGTATGTTTCCACGGCTACTTCAGCAACTCTTGCTCCATTACCAAGCAGCGTAAGATCTTGTCCTCCATCCCTCAGCCTCCTACTATCCTCAAGACCCTGCATAGAAGTGCATAGATGAGCACTAGAACCAGAGTCAAGCACCCAACTGATGCCAGAAGAAACCGTAAGGTTAGACTCAATAACGAGCATACCTCCAGAAGGACCTTCCTTCTGTTCTTCAGGGTGGCCAGGTAAGTAGGACAGTTCCGCTTCAATGGCCGTCTGTTGCAATAGAAACACTTTCCTTTGCCATCGGCCTTTTCTTCGATTGCTGCTTCTTCGTTCTTTGATCCTTCCACTTTTGCTTTTTCACAGACTTCTTTTTCTGTTCCATAAGACTTTCTTTTGGAAGAAGTCCATTCCATAGCAAGAACTGAGCCTTTAGAATCTTTCATAGAAAGCTCAGTGGTAACCAGCATATTCATTAACTCAGCGAAGAAATTTTGAAGTTTATGCATGTGGTAATTCATGATGAATTGCCCATATGCATCAGCCAAGGATTGCAGAATAATATCGTTCTGTAGGTCCAAGTCTAACTTCACATCGAGCTTCTCAAGCTCTTCCATGTCTTTGATCATTGTCAGACAGTGATCTTGGACTGACTGCCCATCACGCATCTTAGCCTTAAAAAGTCATTTTGTGACTTGATATTTGGCTGCGCAACTCTGTTCACCAAACATCTCCTACAGGTGAGCCAACATTTGGTGAGCAATCCCGATATCCTCATGTTGGTGCTGGAGCTCATCAGATATCGAGCCCAACATGTAATATCTGGCCTTATTATCTTCGTCAATCCATTTTTTCAGAGATGCTCTCTGTTCAACAGATGGACGGGCTGGTAATGTGGGAGGGTCCTGGTCCAAAACATGGGTTAACTTCTCAGAATCCCAAAACAATTTTGTAGTTCCTGAGCCAATCTTTATAATTAGATTCGGTCAGTCTATGTGTGTCCAGGATACGTGCCAATGGGTTGGACGCAGACATATTCCTGTAGAGAGTCAAAGATTCTAGTTAGATACTGTAATTTTGACTTGACCAATTTGTTTAGGGATTTTATTTTTAAACAAATTAGCTCCCACTATTTTCTCGGATCCCTACACTCCCTCTGTAGAGATGCGAAAATCTCCACGATTAATGATTTCTAGTGGGTGGTGCGGTCTCACCAACTTACTCATCACCTCACCTAACAGTTATTGGTGATGGGTTAGCCAATGAGTGAACAACTCTTGTTCAATGATTCTCTAATCATGGTGCACCCAAACTTGGTCTCTAATTCATGAATCTCACCGTATCCGGAATATTGATCCACTTCCTTAGTTAAGTCAGACCCACCATTTGCATAGACTGGGTTCCTAATTGAGTCTCTCACCGTATCCAAAATATTGAGCCCAACTCATCCTCCAGCCCATAGCATCCAATGCCTAATAGACATGGTTGCATCTTTTCGGTGCAACTGAGCCACTGTATCCAGCCAAGAACAATCAACCCCGGGAAGGGCCCGCACATCTACAATGGTGGAAGACCTCAGACTTAATCTTTTCTTAGGGAGAATTGATTCAGGTCTCATTAAACTAGACTTGGCTTAGTCATAACAATTATGACTAACCTAGTGGCATGGGTCAGCTCGGATTATTGACCACCTCAGATCAGAACTGTGTCAACAGATATGGCCAGGTAAGTGAGACCGGTGGAAGGAATATGCCATTAACTCGTACAAGAATGCATTCAGGTCGAGTAGCTTCCAATTAAAAACCAGTCGGTCGTCTATGCCAAACTTACCTTAGACACCAAATTGTTGAGCCAGAACCAATTGGGTTACCCTACAATTCAGACTCTAACCTCTGAGCCTAATTAGGTCTTGCTTGATCGTGACTCGATCTTGACCCAGACTTAATCCTATTAGGCTGGTCAATTTAAGCATTATTGATCCCATCTAACCAACTCTTGATTCGGTTTGATCAACCGCTTAGACCTAATTGAGCTACCCAAGCCCGAACCCAGTATTATGAATATATCTTAGATATGAAATTCTCAATTTTAGACCTAATTAATATTCCATAAACCTAATCCTTAATTAAGTAGGGTTCATAAAATAAAATATGCACAATAAATCCTAGGGTTTCAGGATCTAGGATTTTGCAGAAAGTAAGTTTTGGGTTTCTGATTAAGGACGAACACGCAGCATCCCTACACATCATAAGAACATCCCATCGAATGAGAAGAGAGGGCCTTTAAACCCTTCTTCATTCTTATGACTGGACGGCTAAGAGGAATGCCTTAATCAGGAACATTCAATACTACAAAACAATATCAGATCTATATCATATATCTCATATATAAAGTAGATCTAATCATGGCATATTTTGCATACATCTTATGTATCATAATCATGCATATTTTCAGATCTAAATTATCTCATAATAATCTAAAAAATTAGATTTAAATTGATCTAATCAAAATAAATTCTAATCTAGATAATTATGTAGAACTATTCTACAACTAGTCTAGACATGCATCAATCATATCTCATATGATATTCAAAAATTAAATAATTTTTATTTGCTATTTTTTAGATGTTATTATAGCACTTATAATATCAGAAAGTAGTAAATAAAAAGATCTAAAACATGATTTAATCGGATTAAATCAAAAATATGCAAGAATATTCTATAAAACTATTCTATATTAGAACTAGTCATGCATATCTTCTAATCTTAGATCCAAATTATTTAATTTTACTTTTTTCTGATTTCAGATCTGATCACATCTCATGTGACATCTGAAATCAATTATTTTCTAATTAAAATAAATTTAAAATTAGACCTTAACAATTTAGAACCATGGCTCTGATACCAGTTGAAGGGAAATCCTGATTTCTAGGTCCAAGTTCGTTCAGATCTGATCAGATCAAGAGATATATTTAAAAAATTTTTCTCTTGATCCTAATCAGATCTTGATATGTTTTAGATCAGATTCTTATTATTTTAATAAAATAAAATTAAAAGATAAATTAAATCAAATTTAATTTACCTGATCTGGGTAATCCTATTACCCTATTGATGATCCTGTTTGCAGCGGAAGGTTCTGGATCTTAGCCACGCAAGCGCCTGGCCTCTACCGGTATCCACTCGGGTTGGATCTGGAGATCCTCTTCTTCTCTATCACACCTCCAAAAATTAGATCTGGATCTGATCTGGAGGATCTTCAAAACTCTTTTGAAGATGAGCAGTCGTCCTTTGCAGCAGCGCAGCCTTCTTATTTTGATCGCCTTTCTTTGATCTGAATCGCACCAACCAAGGTCCAAAACTCCTTTTGGACGTGGAGAGCAAGGGGAGAAGAGACTATGGTGTGGAGAAGGAGGGGAGAGGCAGCCTTGGGGTGTGGGGTTTCTCAATTGAATTACATTTTTTTTAATCTGAGTTGGGCATAGGGTCTTATTTATAGACTAGCTGTGATCCAACTCCTCTTCTTCCCAACCAATCACAACCCTTTGTGAAATCAGATCTAAATCTGATTGGTGGGAATAGAGTCCCCTGGATTCCTCCTTAGAGGGCACCTAAGACCAGTCAAAGTTGGTTCTTAGAAGAACTCTAATTGGAATCCAAAAAGGAGATGGAGTCCTTGTCCAACAAGGACTCCTAGGCGCCTCCAACTTGGGCACACGCCTAGGGTGGCGTGCGCCCTTCTCCTTGCCAGGTTCTGGCAGGGGGACAGGCCCCCACCAGCTCTCCAATAGGTGCATGACATGTGGTCAAAAGTCAAAGTGTCAATGGTCAACGTTTGACCAGTCAAAGGTAGACTTTTGACCAAAGTCAAAGAACAAGAAATGGCAGGTGACCAAAAATGGCAGGTAATGTCTTACAAATAAGACAACCTTTTCTGACTTGGACAACCTCCAGTCAGACCATATGAAGGCCTCTGTTTGAGCACAAACTCCTTTGGCTCAGACAGGACAACTTATTTATGATAGCAAAAGAAGAACGTTAGGTTCAATCGAGTGCTAGCACGATTTTCTTGAACCTAATTGAATCTCATTCAGATCAATTGAACTAGATCAGTTCAATTGATGATCACCAGATTCAAACCCTTGTTTGTGTGACCCAGTTAGGTTCAGTTCTGTATGGTAATGGGATATGTCATGATCTCTATCATCGACATCATCGAAACTCCTTTCGATGGATCAGAACTCTTCTGATTCGAACAGCTAGAATGATCGATCATCTAAATCATTCTAATTGCTCCCAAAATCCACCAGTGACACCTAGCAGTATATGGTGGCAACCCATCAGAGCTGAATGCGAACCTCTTGGTGCAACTACCTGTGTGATTCAGTTCTTCTATCTTGAGCCCCGATCAGATTAGGGTTAAGGTGAAACTCGTCAAACCCTAGTCTCTGTCATATGATATAATCATTCGATTCGAGTCCAATGTGAAAATCTAAATAGAAACTCTTTCTATTATTTCACTCTACCATGGCCATGGATTTCTGGACTTGATTCTCATGATCATCATAGGGCTACTCCTCTACCACCGAGGTAGATAGATTCCATCTTGATGCAATCCAGTTCCTACAATGAACATGTCATAGCCAACATACACCTCAGGGTTCCATATGGCTAGGAGACCGAGTAATGGTGTAGTCAAACTATAACACCCTCAAGGTGAACTGCCGATGCATCTCAGGTCAAAGAACCAGACACACTACTGCAGCATCGAGTCAGTCATTGACGAGAAGGTAGACTCCCTAATGACTACTCGAGGTGGTCACGCTCAGTGCCCTCGTTCTCTAATGAGTACCTGTACTCTCGCTCCGGTGTCTCCACACCGTAGACTCAAGACTCATCTGCTAAAGAGAAGCGATTGTACACCAACCTTCCGGATCAATCACCATCCTCGTGATGATCCTATGGTCAGGAGCAATTTATGAGTTAATAATGATTATTCATGTCTTAAATTTTCAACTCTTGAAAATATGAATTATCATTACCATTAACTTAAAGGATGTATCACAGACACTAAATACACATATGTGATAGAAAATAACCCATTTATTGATTTTAGTCAAAATTACACTTTTGCCTCTAGAAGTGTATTACAAGTGTCAGCCAATTCTACCTTCTAGGGCACATATATCTAACAGTGCATGCCTAGGGAGGCATGCACCCAAAGATAATGATGCATGGAGTCCCATACAGATGGGACTCCAGGTTGCTTCATGATATCAAACAAGATGGTGCCAAAGACTCTACTTTGACCAGTCTTGGCACCACCTAAGGATGTTTGAGAGGGGCTCTCATCTGATTGGGTCAGATGATATCATCCCATCAATCAGATTTAGATCTAATTGCACGAAGTGATGTGATTGATCGGGATGATGTGGCACTGCATGGCACAACAAGGTCTATATAAATCCTATCTACGCCTAAGTTTAAGAGAGATCTCCCCTTGCCCATGCCACATAGCCCTCTCTCCTCTCATCCATGCCAACCTCTGATCTTCTCTCTCCTCTCCATGCCTAAGAGGCTTTGGGCTCAAGTTTGGTGCGATCTAGGCAAGAGAAAGGCAACAAGAAAGGAAGAAGGCAGCACTACTGTAAGAGACGACATCGAATCTTCAAAAATTATTTTAAAGATCTTTAAGATCAGACCCAGATTTGATCTTTAGAAAAATGATTAAGAAAAAAAAGATCTTCAGATCCTGTCCGAGTGGATACTGGTAGAGACTAGGCAATTGCGTGGTTGCATCCAGAACCTCAAAAAATCAGCAGGATCATCACAGGATAATAAGATTACCCAAGAATAAGGTATAAATTAAATCTAATTTAATTTATTTTATTTTACTAGAATCATAAAATTAGATCTAAAAAGTATCAAACCTAATTTATATCTAAGAAAATTTTTTTTAAAATATTTCTCTTGGTCAAATCAGATCTGAACGAACCTGATCCGAAAAATAGAATTTTTCTTTCAACTGGTATCAGAGTCAAGTTTTCATAAATAATTTAGATTTGATTTTAATCTAATAATTAGATGATTTTAGATATCACATGAGATGTGATTAGATCTAAAATTATAAAAAAATTAGAAATTAAATAATTTTAGATCTAAGTTGTACAAGATGCATGACTAGTTGTAGAATAGAATTATTCCATGTATAATCTTGCATGATCATAATTTAATTTGATTAAGTTATGATTTTTAGATCTATTTATTTACTATTTTTTGATGTTATGTTATAATAAGATCTAAAAAATAAAAAATAAAATTATTTAATTTTTGGTTCATTTGAGATGTGATGAATGCATGTTTAAACTAGTTATAGAATAGTTCTACATAATTATCTAGAATAGAATTTATTTTGATATGACTAATTTAAATTTAATTTTTTAGATCATTATGAGATAATTTAGATCTAAAAATATACATGATATGATATATGAGATGTATGCAAAATATGTTTATAGTTAGATCAATTTTTATATATGAGATATATGATGTAGATATAACTAGTTTTGTAGTTTTCATATTTCTGATTAAGGTGTTCTCCTTGACCGTCTGATCATAAGAATAAAGTAGGGTTTAAATATCCTCTCCTCCCATTTGATGGGGTATTCTTATGATGTGTAGGGGTGCTACGCGTTCGTCCTTAATCAAAAACTCAAAAACTTATTTTCTGCAAAATTCTAGATCCTAAAATCCTAAGATTTTATATACATTTTTTATTTGAGAACCCTAAACTTAATTAAGAATTAAGATTATGAAATATGTTAACTCTAAAAATTGAGAATTTTCATATTTAAGACATATTCATAAAATTGGGTTCGGGCTAGGGTAGCTCAATTAGGTCTAAGTGATTGATCAAATCGAATCAAGAGTTGATTAGATGGGATCAAGAGTGCTTAAATTGATCAGCCTAATAGGATTAAGTCTGGATCAAGATCGAGTCACGTGAGTAATCGATCAAGCTAAGACCTAATTAGGCTCAGTGGTTAGAGTCTGGATTGTAGGCTAACCTGATTGGTTCTGGCTCAATAATTTGGGGTATAAGGTAAGTTTGGTAGATATGACAGACTAATTTTTAATTGAAAGCTACTTGACTCGAATATGTTCTTATCGAGTTAATGGCATATCCCTTCTATCGATCTCACTTACCTGACCATATTTGTCGACCCAAGTCCTGATCTAAGGTGGTTAACAATCCGAGCTAACCCATGCCACTAGGTTAATCATAATTGTTATGGCTATTGTAAGTCTAGTTTAATAATACCTAAATCAAATCTTTCTAAGAAAAGATTAAGTCTAAGATCTTCCACCATTGTATATGTGCAGGCCCTTTTTAGGATTGATTGATCTCGGCTGGTTACAGTGGTTTAGTTGCACCAAAAAGATGCAACCATGTCTATTAGGCATTAGATGCTACGGTCTGGAGGATGGACTGGGCTCAATATTTTGGATACGGTGAGAGATCCAATTAGGAATCCAATTCGTGCAAATGGTGGGTCTGACTTAACTAAGGAGTGGATCAATATTTCAGGCATGGTGAGATTCATGAATTAGAGACCAAGTTTGGGTGCACCATAATTAGAGAATCATTAAACAAGAGTTGTTCATCCATTGGCTAACCCATCACCAATAACTATTAGGTGAGGTGATGAGTCAGTTGGTGGGATCGCACCATCCACTAGAAATCATTAATCATGAAGATTTTCATATCTCTACATAGAAAGTATAAGAATTCGAGAAAATAGTGAAAGCTAATTTATTTAAAAAATAAAATTTCTAAACAAATTGGTCAAGTCTTAATTATAATATCTAACTAGAAACTTTGACTCTCTACATAAAAATGTCTGCCTCCAATCCACTAGCACGTATCCTAACACCTATAGACTGATCGAATTCAATTACAAGGATTGGCTCTGAAACTTTAAATTCATTTTGGATTTTAAGAAGTTAACTCATGTATTGGACCAGGACCCCCCATCTTACTAGCTCATCCATCCGCTAAACAGAGAGCATCTCTTGACAAGTAGACAGACGAAGATAACAAAGGCCAGATACTACATGTTGGACTCAATGTCTGATGAGCTTCAGTGTCAACATGAAGATATCAGGACTGTCCATCAAATGTTGGCTCACCTACAAGAGATGTTTGGTGAACAGAGTCACACAGCCAAGTATCAAGTCACTAAATGACTATTCAAGACTAAAATGTGTGATAGGCAGTCAATCCAAAATCATTGTTTAATGATGATCAAGGATTTGGAAGAGCTTGAGATGCTTGGAGTGAAGTTGGACTTGGATCTGCAGAATGATATAATTCTACAATCCTTGACTGACGGATATGGGTAGTTCATCATGGACTACCATATGCATAAACTTTAAAATTCCCTGACCGAGCTTATGAACATGCTGGTTACTACTGAGCTTTCCATGAAAGGTTCTAAAGGCTTAGTGCTTGCTATGGAACGGACTTCTTCTAAGAGAAAGTCTTTTGGAAAGAAGAAGAAGTCTATGAAAAAGCAGAAGGTAGGAGGAGGAAAGAAAAAGAAGGCAGAGCTGAAGAAGAAGGCCGCTGACAAAGAAAAGTATTTTCATTGCAACACTGACGGCCACTGAAAGTGAAACTGCCCTACTTATCTGGCCACCCTGAAGAATAAGAAGGAGGCAGGTCCTTCTGGAGGTATGCTTGTTATTGAGTCTAACCTTACAATTTGTTCTGCATCCAATTGGGTGCTTGACTCTGGTTTTAGTGCTCATTTGTGCACTTCCATGCAGGATCTTGAGGATAGCAGGAGGCTGAGGGATGGTGAGATGATCCTACACATTGGAAATAGAGCAAGGGTTACTGCTGTGGCCATGGGAATATACCCTCTTCGACTACCATCTAGTTTAGACTTAGGATTAAAGGACTATTATTATACGCCTACAACAAGTAGGAATTTGATTTCTATTTCATGCTTAATACTAGAAGGCTATGTAATTAGTTTTCTTAAAGACCATTGTAACATTCTTTAAGAAAGAAATAAAATTGCAAGTGGTTTTCTTATTAACAGTCTTTACTAGTTACATATTGATGTATCTGTTTTTAATATCAAGAAAAATGTGAATGCCATAAGAATAAAATGACCTAGGGATAGTCCAAATGATAGGTATCTATGGCACTTAAGACTAGGTCATATAGCAGAAGATAGGGTTAATAAATTGGAAAAAATCGGACTATTGAGTCCATTGACTTTCGAGTCATATCCAATTTGTGAATCTTGTCTTCATGGCAAAATGACTAAACTCCCTTTTGTAGGACATGGAGAAAAGGGCTACAGATCTACTTGTCCAAGTACATACTGATGTGTGTGGCCCATTTGATGTGCTGGCTAGAGGCAACTTTGTCTACTTCATAATCGATGATTTATCTCGATATGGGTACGAGTATCTTATGAGACACAAGTCTAAAGCTTTTGAAAAGTTCAAGGAATTCAGACATGAAGTAGAAAAGCAAACTGAAAAATTCATTAAGGTTCTTCAATCAGATCGAGGAGGTAAATACCTTAGTCGAAAATTTCTTGACTATCTTAAGCAAAATAGCACAATCTCTCAATGGACTCCACCGAGAACACCTCAACTCAATGAGGTTTTAGAATGGAGGAACCAGATCCTATTAGATATGGTCCGATCCGTGATGAGCTTCACAGACCTTCCTGATTTTCTTTGGGAACATAGTCTGTTAGCTGCAATATACTTACTGAATAGGATTTCTTCTAAAACCGTTCCTACCACACCGTATAAGATATGACATGGTAAGAAATCAAGTTTGAGTCATCTCAGAATTTGGGGTTAACTGGCTCATGTCAAAAGACAACAAGCGGATAAGTTAGACTATAAGTCCTTTAAAGCTCGATTCATAGGATATCCTAAAGAGTCATTAGGATATTATTTCTACTTCCAATTGATCACAATGTGATTGTGAGTCAACATGCTATCTTTCTTGAAAAATAGTTTATTCAAGATCATAGCATTGGAAAGCAGATCAAGCTCGAGGAGAAAGTCTCACAAGAGCAACGAGCTAAGGACCAAATGAAACCAAATCAAGTTGAGCCAATACAATCACTACCTCCTCCACCTCATAGATCGAAAAGGATTTTTTGTCCCCTTGAGAGGTACTTAGGTACTATTTTAGAGGAAGTAGAGAAAATGTTTCTCGTAGGTAATGGGGTTCATGGTGATGATCCCAAAACCTATGATGAGGCGATGGCAGATATCGACTCCGAGAAATGGTTAGAGATAATGAAGTCAAAAATTGACTCGATGCACTCAAACCAAGTCTGAACCTTGGTAGATGCATCAGAAGGTATAGCACCTATTGGGTGTAAATGGATCTACAAGAGAAAGATTGGTGCAGATAGAAATATGGAGACATTCAAAGCTAGATTAGTGTTAAAAGGTTATAGTCAACGCGAAGGCATTGACTATCAGGGTTACATCAAGGTCAAGATAGTCGACTCCGCATTTCATATGGCAGACCCACTTACAAAGCCGTTGGGCCAGTAGAAGATCGAAGCACATCTTGGGAAGATGGGACTTAAAATTATAGCCAATTGGCTTTAGGTCAAGTGGGAGTTTATTAGATATATGTTCCCTAGAAGAGAGAATTGGCTAACACTTGTTATACATTTTTAAGAGAAAAATTATAATTTTGATTATAAATAATAAAATAAATTATTTTCTATCACAATGTATATTTAATGTCTGTGATACATTCCTTGAGTTAATGGCAATGATAATTCTTATTTTTAAGAGTTGAAAATTTAAGACATGAATTTTCATTATTAACTCATAAAATGCTCCTGACCGTAGGATCATCATGAGGATGGTGATTGATCAGGAAGGTTGGTGTACAATCACTTTTTTATAGTAGATGAGTCTTGAGTCTATGGTGTAGAGACACCAGAGTGAGAGTACAGGTATTTATTAAAGAATGAGGGCACTAAGCGTGACTACCTCGAGCAGTCATTAGGAAGTCTACCTTTTCGTCGATGACTAGCTCGAAGCTATAGTGGTGTGTCTGGTTCTTTGACCTAAGGTGCATCGGTAGTTCATCTTGCAGGTGGTATAGTTTGACTACACCATGACTCGATCTCCTAGCCATTCAGAATCCTAAGGTGTATGTTGGCTATAGCATATTCATGATAGGAATTAAATTATACCAAGAGGGAATCTATTTACCTCGGTAGATGAGGAGAAGCCCTATGATGATCATGAGAATCAAATCCATAAGCCCATGGCCATGGCAAAGTAAAATAATAGAAAGTGTTTCTATTAAGATTTTCACATTAGATTTGAATCGAATGATTAATTCATATGATGGATATTAGGGTTTTGACGAGTTCACCTTAACCCTAATCCGATCGAGGCTCAAGATAGAAGAACTTAATCACATAGGTAACTATACCAAGAGGTTCGTTCTTAGTTCTGATGGGTTGCCACCATATACTGCTGGGTGTCACTGATAGATTTTGAGAGCAATTAGAATGATTTGGACGATCGATCATACTAGTTGTTCGAATCAAAAAAGTTCTAATCCATTGGAAGATGTTTTGATGATGTCGATGATAGAGATCATGACATATCCCATTAACATATGAAATTGAATCTAACTGGGTCACACAAACAAGAGTTTAAATCTAGATATCATTAATTTTGACTAACCCAGTTCAATTGATTTGAATTAGATTCAATTAGGTTCAAGAAAATCGTGCTAGCACACGACTGAGCCTAATGTTCTCCTTTAACAATCATCAAAAGTTGTCTCTACTGAGCCAAATGTGTTTGGCCTCACTCAGGTATCTTTACTTGGTCTGACTGGAGCTTGTCTAGATCAAAAAAGGATTATCGTAATTTATGAGATAAATTTGAGACAACACCTACCATTTTCCATCACTTGCTAATTCTTGTCTTTTGACTTTAATCAAACGTTGACCTTTGACACTTAGACATCTGCCCATGTATCATGCACCCATAGGAGAGCAGATAGAGGCTTGTCCCCTTGCTAGAAAGAGGAAAGGAGGGGACACACAAATAGGGAGGCGTGCGCCTAAAGATAGGGATGCCTGGAGTCCCATATAAATGGGACTCCAGGTTGCTTCTTGGAATCAAACTAGATGGTACCAAGGAACTCTGCTTTGATCAGTCTTTATGCCACCTAAGGGTGTTGAGAGGGGCTCTCATCTGATTGGATCAGGTGATGTCATCCCACTAATCAGATTTAGATCTGATTGCACGAAGAGACATGATTGGCCAGGATGATGTGGCACTACATGGCGCAGTAGGGTCTATAAAAATCCTATCTGCGCCTAGCTTTTGAGAAGTTCTCCCTTAGCCCGCACCATATTGCTCTATCCCTCTCTCCTCCATGCCTATCTCAGATCCTCTCTCTCTTCTCCATGCCCAAGAGATTTCGGGCTCCAATTTGGTGCGATCTAGGTAAGAGAAAGGCAACAAGAAAAGAAGAAGGCAGCACTGCTGCAAGAGACGACATCAAATCTTCAAAAGTTGTTTTGAAGACCTTCAACATCAGATCCAGATCTGATCTTTAGAAGATAGATTGAAAAAAAGGAGATATCCAGATCCTGTCCGAGTGGATACGAGTAGAGGCCAGACGATTGCGTGGCTGCATCCAGAACCTCAGACAATCAGCAAGACCATCATAGGATAATTTGATTATCCAACAACAAGGTATAAATTAAATCTAATTTTATTTTATTTTATTTTATTTTATTAGATCTATCAAATCAAATCTAGAAAATATTAGATTTGATTTAGATCTAAGAAAAAAAATATTGACCTTTGACACTTAGACGTCTGCCCATGTGTCCTGCACCCATAGGAGAAAGATTTGACCTTTGTCCCCCTGCTAGAAAGAGAAAAAAAGGGAGCGCACACCTAGGGAGGCATGCGCCCAAGGATAATGACGCTTGGAGTCTCATATAGATGGAACTCTGGGTTGCTTCATGATATCAAACAAGGTGGCACTAAGGACTCTACTTTGATCAATCTTGGGGCCACCTAAGGATGTTTGAGAGGGGATCTCATCTGATTGGATCAGGTGATGTCATTCTATCAATCAGATTTAGATCTGATTGCATGAGGTGACATGATTGGTCGGGATGATGTGGCACTGCATGGCGCAGCAGGTTCTATATAAACCCTATCTGTGCCTAGGTTTGAGTGAGATCTTCCCTTGCCCATGCCACATAGCCCTCTCCGCTCTCCTCCATGCCTACTTCTGATGCTCTCTCTCCTCTCCACGCCCAAGAGCCTTTGGGCTTAAGTTTGGTGCAATCCAGGCAAAAGAAAGGCGACAAGAAAGGAAGAAGGTAGCATTGCTGTAAGAGATGACATCGGATCTTTAAAAATTATTTTGAAGATCTTTAAGATCAGACCCAAATATGATCTTTGGAGGAAAGATTAAGAAGGAGAAGATCTTCAGATCCTACCCAATTGGATATCGATAGAGGCCAGACGATTGCGTGGCTACATCCAGAACCTCAGAAAATCAGCAGGATCATCATAGGATAATAAGATTATACAAGATCAAGGTATAAATTAAATCTAATTTAATTTATTTTATTTTATTTTATTAGATTCATTAAATCAAATCTAAAAAGTATCAGATCTAATTTAGATCTAAGAGAAAAATTTTTAAAATATTTCTCTTGATCAAATCAGATCTAAATGAACCTGATCCGAGAAATAAAATTTTTCCTTCAGTCCAATCATAAAAGTAAGAAGGGTTTAAAGGCCCTCTCTTCCTATTAGATGGATTGCTCTTATGGCATGTAGGGGTACTACGCGTTTGTCTTTAATCAGAAATCAAGAACTTACTTTTCTGCAAAATCCTAGATCCTGAAATTCTAGAATTTTTGACATGTTTCTATTTATGAACCCAAACTTAATTAAGAATTAAGATTATGAAATCAATTAGATCTAAAAATTATAAATTTTTAGATCTAAGATATCTTCATAAATTTGAGTTCGGCTTGGGTAGCTCAATTAGGTCTAGTAGTTGATCAAACCGAATCAAAAGTTGGTTAGGTGGATCAAAAGTGCTTAGAATTGATCAGCCCAATAGGATTAAGTCTAGGTCAAGATTAACTCACACTAACTTGTGGTCGATCAAGTCAAGACCTAATTTAGCTCCACAATTCAAGCCTGAATTGTCGGCTAATCCGATTAGTTCTAGTTCGATAATTTGATATCTAAGATAAGTTTGACAGATACGATTGATTGATTTTTAATTAGAAGCTACTCAACCTGAATGTATTCTTATCAAGTTAATGATATATTCCTTCCACTGATCTCACTCACTTAGCCATTTAGGTCGACCCAGTTCTGATTTAAGGTGTCTAACAATTTGAGCTAACCCATGCCACTAGGTTAGTCATAATTATTATAACTAAGTCGAATCAAGTTTAAAAAGACTAAAATTAAATCTTCTTAAAAAAATATTAAGTCATAAGTCTTCCATCATTGTAGATGTGCGGGCCCATCTCAGGGTTGATTGTTCTCAGTTGGTTATAGTGGTTCAGTTGCATCGGAAAGATGCAATCATGTCTATTAGGCATTGCTGCTATGGGTTGGAGAATGGGTTGAGCTCAATATTTCAGATACGGTGAGGGACCCAATCAGGAATCCAATTTATGCAAATGGTGGATCTGACTTAACTAAGGAGTGAAGCAATATTTTGGGCACGGTGAGCTTCATGAATTAGAGATCAAGTTTGGATGCACCATGATTAGAGAATCATTGGACAAGAGTTGTCCACTCATTGGCTGGCCCATCACCAATAAATGTTAGGTGAGGTGGTGAGCCAGTTGGTGGGACTACACCATCAAGTAGAAATCTATGATCGTAGAGATTTTCACATCTCTGCCAAGAAAGTGTAGGGATCCAAGAAAATAGTGGAAGCCTAATTTATTTTAAAAATAAAATTTTTAAATAAATTGATCAAGTCTAATTATAAAATCTAACTAGAAACTTTCACTCTCTACAAGAAAATGTCTGTGTCCAACCACTAGTCCGTATCCTAGACACCCACAGACTGATCAGATCAAATTATAAGGATTAGCTTCGAAACTATAAAATTATTTTGGATTTCAAAAAGTTGACTCACTTATTGGATCAGGATCCTCCCACCTTACCAGCCCATCCATCCATTGAATAGAGAGCGTCCCTAAAAAAGTAGACAGATGAAGATGATAAAGCTAGCTACTACATGTTAGGCTCGATGTCTGATGAGCTTCAGCGCTAACATGAGGATATCAAGATCGCTCGCCAAATGTTAGCTCACATACAAGAGTTGTTTGGAGAGGAGAGTCGCGTAGCCAAGTATCAAATCACTAGAAGATTTTTTAAGGCTCAAATGCATGATGGATAGTCAGTCCAAGATCATTGTCTGATGATGAACAAGGATTTAGAAGAGCTTGAGAAGCTCGGTGTCAAGCTAGACAGGGACTTGCAAAATGATGTGATCTTGTAGTCCTTGACTGATGCATATGGATAGTTCATCATGAACTTCTATATGCATAAGTTGCAATGTACCTTAGCAGAATTAATAAATATGCTGGTTACTGCTAAGCTTTCTTTAAAAGGTTCAAAAGGCTCAGTGCTTGCTGTGGAGCAGACTTTCTCCAAAAGAAAATCTTTTGAGAAGAAGAAGAAATCTATGAAGAAGTAGAAGATAGATAGAGGGAAGAAGAAGAAGGAAGAGCCAAAGAAGAAGGCCGCCGATGAAGAAAAGTATTTCCATTATAATATAGATGGCCATTGGAAGCGAAACTGTCCTTTATACCTAGCCAGCCTGAAGAACAAAAATGAGGTAGGTCCTTCTAGAGGTATGCTCGTTATTAAATCTAATCTAACAATTTCTTCTGCATCCAATTGGATTCTCGACTCTAGTTTTAGTGCTCACTTGTGCACTTCTATGCAGGGTCTTGAAGAGAGCAGGAGGCTGACGGATGGTGAGATGATTCTGTGCATCAAAAATAGAACAAGAGTTGTTGTTGTGGTCGTGGGAACCTACCCTCTTCGACTACCGTCAAGATTATAGTTAGTACTTAGGGACTATTTTTATGTACCTGCAATAAGCAAGAATTTGATTTTTATTTCTCGTTTAGCATAGAAAGGCTATGTAATTAGTTTTCTTAAGGACCATTGTAATATTATTTTTGAAAGAAATAAAATTGTAAGTGGTTTTCTTACTAATGGTTTTTACTAGTTACATATTAATGTTTCTATTTTCAATATCGAGCAAAACATGAATGCCATAGGATCAAAGCAACCTAGGGATAGTCTAAATTATATATATCTATGGCACCTTAGGCTAGGTCATATAGCAGAAGATAAGGTTAACAAATTAGAGAAATCTAGGCTATAAAGTGTTGGAAATTATGTCCTAAAGCCAATCGTCAACCTATTCACGATTGAGATATTGTAATTGATTTATTAATTAATAAAAAATATTTTGGTATCTTTTTTCATCATAAAATTACATCTTTTAATGAACTCCATTGTTGTGATGAAGTTCTTAGGACTATTTAGTTTTGATAAAAAGAGGATTTATCGATTAGTCCTTAAATTTATTCACGACCAAATGATAGGCTGTTAATTAGGATGACAGCGTCTATCGAGCATAGATCGCTATATGCCATATAGGTTGGTTGTCCTCTTAACCAAGGACTGTGGAGACACTGGTATGGCATACAGGTGAGATGTATGGGTACATCATCATTGAATGTGTCCAACTTCAGAGCATTCTATTATCAAAAATGTCTCTGATGGGATATAGGTATAAGTATCCCTTAGACCTGAGATCACCTCAGTAACTTGCAAGCAACTCACTATGCTTTGGTACTGAACTAACTGAATTTCTAATTCAACAATGGAAGGCTTCTGAACATAGTCAAGTACTTGCAAAGTCAGAGTGTGATCAAGATGGAATTGACCACTCCAAGAGTTGGAGAAGAATGTATCACTGTATTTCAATATAGGAAAATCTTGGCCAGGATAATCCATCAGATGGATTTGATATTTTGAAATATAATGTAGACAACCTAATCAAAGTTGATAGTTGAACTCTGAGGTATCCTACGAGCATTGTGATCAAGGGGATGAATTATATGGAAACTATATTTGCATAAATTCTAAGGATGGTGTTCTATACCTTTCGACCTATCCGACCGTCAGGTATTATTACTAGATGATCACTTTAATTGGTATAAAAATTTATTCCTATGCTATCAACTTAGGTTCGAACCTATGATGTCACACACATTAGAGTTCACGTTTCGATCGGATGGTTGATCGGAGATTTAGAATCATTTTAGGGTTAAACGATCAATACGATTGATGTTTGACCTAGTGCAAGTGTTGCAGGAGGATTGATTAATAATTTAATTACTAATTAATTTAATTTGATTAAGCTAGAAGGCTGAGATTGAGTCTAATTAAATATAATTTAATTATATTTGATTTGAGATTAATTGGATCAAGTCCAATTGGCTTATTGGATAAGTCAAGTGCAAGGAAGAACTAGTCTTAGTCAAACTAGGACTCGGATCAATCCAATTTTCTAATTTAATTAAAAAATTAAATTAAAATTAAATCTAATTTAGTCTAATTTAATTAAGTTTTTAAATGGATTAGGATTTTATTTAATTGGATTGGTTTACTCTTGTTTTTATTTGGTTAAAAGACCTTGTTTGACCAAGTCAAAATTGGAGTCCTAGTGTGACTAGGACTCCCTATTCCTTACAATACCTAATCCTCACGCCCCACCCTTTTCTCTTTGTGTTTTTACGTAAATAATCTCCATGCCCAAAGGTTTCTCACACCTCCCTTCTCTCTTCCTTTTTCTCATATGGAAGTTTGTTGGAAGACCAAGTCAAAAGGGGAATTAGTTTTGCTTAAGGATTCTATGAGATAGAATCCTTGTCTACCAAAACTCTTCCTATAAGTGTGCCAACCCATTCTTCCTTATTTCCTTTGATTTTCATGGTAAAAGAGGACTTTTTTGTGTGCCCCCCTTTGCTGGTCTATGTTAGAAAAAAAGGTGGGGGCACCCAAGAGTTGGGCGCCCCAACAACTTTCCTCATTTGGACCTTCCTAGTCTAGGTTTTTGACCTAACTTAGACTCTGCATATCTCTTTATTTAAAAAAAATTTTAGCTAAAATTTTTGTAGATTGTATACATTTAAGAGGTCTCTTTGTATTGAAAAATCAAAGAAAAATTCATCTGGGTCATGGACATATTGAAAACACAAATCAGGGTGTCTAGAAAAAGAACAAAGAAGAAGAAGAGGGTCTTCTTCTAGGGTTTTTGTTCCAGATCTCTTCCTCCCTTGTTGTGAGCTTTTGAGAGGTGTCTTAACATCACAAATGTTCTTCTTTTCTTCTAGTATTTTGGAGTATCCAAGTTTTGAAGAATAAAGCATTGAATCAACCATCGAAGAGAGATCAACATAGTGCTAGCATACCATGTTGATTTCTTGCATCAGGATCTCTGATCGTGTTCGTGGGCTCGTCTGGACGACTCCTATAGGTCGGACATATATGTGGCTTATTACTTCATCCTCAAGTCTGAATCAATAAGTTAGTATTAGATATATGTGCCCTAGAAGCCAAAATTGACTGACACTTATAATACACTTTTAGGGGCAAAATTATAATTTTGACCATAATCAATAAAATGGGTTATTTTCTATCACATATGTGTATTTAGTGTCTGTGATATATCCTTTAAGTTAATGATAATGATAATTCATATTTTTAAGAGTTGAAAATTTAAGACATGAATAATCATTATTAACTCATAAAATGCTCCCGACCATAGGATCATCATAAGGATGGTGATTGATCCGAAAGGTTGGTGTACAATCGCTTCTCTTTAGTAGATGAGTCTTGAGTCTACAGTGTGGAGACATCAGAGTGAGAGTATAGATACTCGTTAGAGAATAAGGGCACTGAGCGTGACCACCTCGAGTAGTCATTAGGAAGTCTACCTTCTCGTCAATGACTGACTCGATGCTGCAGTAGGTGTGTCTGGTTCTTTGACCTGAGGTGCATCGATAGTTCACCTTGAGGGTGTTATAGTTTGACTACACCATAACTCGATCTCCTAGCCATATCGAAACCCTGAGGTGTATGTTGGCTATAGCATGTTCATTGTAGGAACTGGATTGCATCAAGATGGAATCTATCTACCTCGGTGGTAGAGGAGCAGCCCTATGATGATCATGAGAATCAAGTCCAGAAGCCCATGGCCATGGCAGAGTGAAATAATAGAAAGAGTTTCTATTTAGATTTTCACATCGGACTTGAATCGAATGATTACATCATATGACAGAAACTAGGGTTTGACGAGTTCACCTTAACCCTAATCTGATCGGGGCTCAAGATAGAAGAACTTAATCACACAGGTAGCTGCACCAAGAGGTTCGCATTCAGCTCTGATGGGTTGCCACCATATACTGCTAGGTGTCACTGGTGGATTTTGGGAGCAATTAGAATGATTTAGATGATCGATCATTCTAGCTGTTCGAATCAGAAGAGTTCTGATCCATCGAAAGGAGTTTCGATGATGTCGATGATAGAGATCATGACATATCCCATTACCATACAGAACTGAACCTAACTGGGTCACACAAACAAGGGTTTGAATCTGGTGATCATCAATTGAACTATCTAGTTCAATTGATCTGAATGAGATTCAATTAGGTTCAAGAAAATCGTGCTAGCACTCGATTGAACCTAACGTTCTTCTTTTACTATCATAAATAGTTGTCCTGACTGAGCCAAAGGAGTTTGTGCTCGATCAGAGGCCTTCACTTGGTCTGACTGGAGCCTTGTCCAGGTCAGAAAAGGGTTGTCTTATTTTGTAAGACAATACCTGCCATTTTTGGTCACCTGCCATTTCTCGTCCTTTGACTTTGGTCAAAAGTTGACCTTTGACTGGTCAAATATTGACCATTGACACTTTGACTTCTGTCCACGTGTCATGCACCTATTGGAGAGCTGGTGGGGGCTTGTCCCCCTGCCAGAAGCTGGCAAGGAGGAGGGCGCACGCCAGGGGTGGCGTGCGCCCAAGCAGGAGGCGCCCAAGAGTCTCTGTTGGACAAGAACTCCATCTCCTTTTTGGATTTCGATTAGACTCCTCCTAAGAACCAACTTTGACTGGTCTTAGGCACCATCTAAGGAGGAATCCAAGGGACTCTATTTCCACCAATCAGATTTAGATCTGATTTCACAAAGGATTGTGATTGGTTGGGAAGAAGAGGAGTTGGATCACACATAGTCTATAAATAAGACCCTGCGCCCAACTCAAAGAGATGTGAATAATTCTCCACGCCCCAAGGCTGCCTCTCTCCTCCTCCTCCATGCCAAGACCATCTTCTCCCTCTCCTCTCCATGCCCAAAGTAGTTTGGGATTTCAGTTGGTGCGAATCCAGACGAGAGAAAGGCGATAGAAAGCTAGAAGGCTGCGCTGCTGCAAAGGACAACTGCTGATCTTCGAAAGTTGTTTTGAAGATCCTCCAAATCAGATTCAGATCTAATTTTTGGAGATGTGATAGAGAAGAAGAGGATCTCTAGATCCAGCCTGAGTGGATATCGGTAGAGGCCAGGCACTTGCGTGGCTAGATCCAGAACCTTCCGCTGCTTACAGGATCATCAACGGGTAATAGGATTACCCTACATCAAGATAAATTAAATTTGATTTAATTTATCTAGATTTTATTTTTATTATAATAATAAGAATTAGATCTGAACATATTCAGATCTAATTTAGATCAAAGAGAAAAAATTTTTGAAATATATCTCTTGATCCGATCAGATCTGAACGAACCTGATCCAAAAAATCAGGATTTTTCTTCAACTGGTATCAGAGCCAAGGTTCTAAAGTATTTAGATCTGATTTTAAATTTATTTTAATTAAAAAAATAAGTGATTTCAGATATCACATGAGATGTGATTAGATCTAAAATCAAAAAAATTAAAATTAAATGATTTGGATCTAAGATTAGAAAATATGCATGACTAGTTCTAAAATAGAATAGTTCTATAGAATAGTCTTGCATGTTTTTAATTTAATTTAATTAAATCATATTTTAGATTTATTTATTTATTATTTTTTGATATTATAATTATTATAATAATATCTAAAAAATAGTAAATAAAAATTATTTAATTTTAACATCATATGAGATATGATTGATGCATGTCTAGACTAGTTGTAGAATAGTTCTACATAGTTGTCTAGATTAGAGTTTATTTTGATAAGATCAATTTAAATCTAATTTTTTAGATTATTATGAGATAATTTAGATCTAAAAATATGCATGATTCGATACATGAGATGTATGCAAAATATGCCATGATTAGATCTAATTTGTATATGAGATATATGATATAGATCTAAAACTGTTTTGTAGTATTACATGTTCCTGATTAAGGCGTTCCTCTTGGCCGTCCGGTCATAAGAATGAAGAAGGATTTAAAGGCCCTCTCCTTCCCATCCGATGGGGTGTTCTTATGATGTGTAGGGGTGCTGCGTGTTCATCCTTAATCAGAAACCCAAAACTTACTTTCTGCAAAACCCTAGATCCTGAAACCCTAGAATTTATTGTGCATATTTTGTTTATGAACCCTACTTAATTAAGAATTAAGATTATGAAATATTAATTAGGTCTAAAATTAAGAATTTCAGATCTAAGACATATTCATAATACTGGGTTCGGGCTTGGGTAGCTCAATTAGGTCTAAGCGGTTGATCAAACCGAATCAAGAGTTGGTTAGATGGGATCAACAATGCTTAAATTGACCAGCCTAATAGGATTAAGTCTGGGTCAAGATCGAGTCACGATCAAGCAAGACCTAATTAGGCTCAGAGGTTAGAGTCTGGATTGTAGGCTAACCCAATTGGTTCTGACTCAACAATTTGGTGTCTAAGGTAAGTTTGGCACATACGATCGACTGGTTTTTAATTGGAAGCTACTCGACCTGAATGCATTCTTGTACGAGTTAATGGCATATCCCTTCCACCGATCTCACTTACCTGGCCATATCTATTGACTCAGTTCTGATTTGAGGTGGTCAATAATCCGAGCTAACCCATGCCACTAGGTTAGTCATAATTGTTATGACTATGACAAGTCTAGTTTAATGAGACCTGAATCAATTCTCCCTAAGAAAAGATTAAGTCTAAGGTCTTCCACCATTGTAGATGTGCGGGCCCTTTCCGAGGTTGATTGTTCTCGATTGGATACAGTGGCTCAGTTGCACCGAAAGATGCAACCATGTCTATTAGGCATTGGATGCTATGGGCTGGAGGATGAGTTGGGCTCAATATTTTGGATACGGTGAGAGACTCAATTAGGAACCCAGTCTATGCAAATGGTGGGTCTGACTTAACTAAGGAGTGGATCAATATTCTGGATATGGTGAGATTCATGAATTAGAGACCAAGTTTGGGTGCACCATGATTAGAGAATCATTGAACAAGAGTTGTTCACTCATTGGCTAACCCATCACCAATAACTGTTAGGTGAGGTGATGAGTCAGTTGGTGAGACCGCACCACCCACTAGAAATCATTAATCATGGAGATTTTTGCATCTCTACAGAGGGAGTGTAGGGATCCGAGAAAATAGTGGGAGCTAATTTATTTAAAAATAAAATTTCTAAACAAATTGGTCAAGTCATAATTACAGTATCTAACTAGAATCTTTGACTCTCTATAGAAAAATGTCTGTGTCCAATCCATTAGCACGTATCCTGGACACACATAGACTGACCGGACCCAATTATAAAGATTGGCTCAGAAACTACAAAATCATTTTGGGTTCTGAGAAGTTAACCCATGTATTGGACCAGGACTCCTCCCACCTTACCAGCCCATCCATCCACTGAACAGAGAGCATCTCTGGAAAAATGGATAGACGAAGATAATAAGGTCCAGATATTACATAATTTCTACAACTTATTTGGAAGAACAAAAAATTTGTTAGATATATGTGCCCTAGAAGCCAGAATTGGCTGACACTTGTAATACACTTCTAGGGGCAAAATTATAATTTTGACTATAATTAATAAAATGGGTTATTTTCTATCACATATGTGTATTTAGTGTCTGTGATACATCCTTTGAGTTAATGGTAATGATAATTCATATTTTCAAGAGTTGAAAATTTAAGACATGAATAATCATTATTAACTCATAAACAGCTCCCGACCATAGGATCATCACGAGGATGGTGATTGATCCGGAAGGTTGGTGTACGAATCGCTTCTCTTTAGTAGATGAGTCTTGAGTCTACGGTGTGGAGACACCGGAGCGAGAGTACAGGTACTCGTTAGAGAACGAGGGCACTGAGCGTGACCACCTCGAGTAGTCATTAGGAAGTCTACCTTCTCGTCAATGACTGACTCGATGCTGCAGTAGTGTGTCTGGTTCTTTGACCTGAGATGCATCGGCAGTTCACCTTGAGGGTGTTATAGTTTGACTACACCATTACTCGGTCTCCTAGCCATATGGAACCCTGAGGTGTATGTTGGCTATAGCATGTTCATTGTAGGAACTGGATTGCATCAAGATGGGAATCTATCTACCTCGGTGGTAGAGGAGCAGCCCTATGATGATCATGAGAATCAAGTCCAGAAGCCCATGGCCATGGTAGAGTGAAATAATAGAAAGAGTTTCTATTTAGATTTTCACATTGGACTCGAATCGAATGATTACATCATATGACAGAGACTAGGGTTTGACGAGTTCACCTTAACCCTAATCTGATCGGGGCTCAAGATAGAAGAACTTAATCACACAGGTAGCTGCACCAAGAGGTTCGCATTCAGCTCTGATGGGTTGCCACCATATACTGCTAGGTGTCACTGGTGGATTTTGGGAGCAATTAGAATGATTTAGATGATCGATCATTCTAGCTGTTCGAATCAGAAGAGTTCTGATCCATCGAAAGGAGTTTCGATGATGTCGATGATAGAGATCATGACATATCCCATTACCATACAGAACTGAACCTAACTGGGTCACACAAACAAGGGTTTGAATCTGGTGATCATCAATTGAACTATCTAGTTCAATTGATCTGAATGAGATTCAATTAGGTTCAAGGAAATCGTGCTAGCACTCGATTGAACCTAACGTTCTTCTTTTACTATCATAAATAAGTTGTCCTGACTGAGCCAAAGGAGTTTGTGCTCAATCAGAGGCCTTCATATGGTCTGACTGGAGGTTGTCCAAGTCAGAATAGGTTGTCTTATTTGTAAGACATTACCTGCCATTTTTGGTCACCTGCCATTTCTTGTTCTTTGACTTTGGTCAAAAGTCTACCTTTGACTGGTCAAACGTTGACCATTGACCCTTTGACTTTTGACCACATGTCATGCACCTATTGGAGAGCTGGTGGGGGCCTGTCCCCCTGCCAGAACCTGGCAAGGAGAAGGGCGCACGCCAAGGGTGGCGTGAGCCCAAGTAGGAGGCGCCTAGGAGTCCTTGTTGGACAAGGACTCCACCTCCCTTTTGGATTCCAATCAGAGTTCTACTAAGAATCCAGTTTGACTGGTCTTAGGCGCCCTCTAAGGAGGAATCCAGGGGTCTCTATTCCAACCAATCAGATTTAGATCTGATTTCACAAAGGGTTGTGATTGGTTGAGAGGAAGAGGAGTTGGATCACAAGAGGTCTATAAATAAGACCCTGCGCCCAACCCTAATTCTAATGCAATTCAATTGAGAAACCCCACGCCCCAAGGCTGCCTCTCCCCTCCTTCTCCATGCCATAGCTTCTTCTCCCCTTGCTCTCCACGTCCAAAAGGTGTTTTGGACTTTGGTTGGTGCGATTCAGATCAAGGAAAGGCGATCAAAAGCAAGAAGGCTGCGCTGCTGCAAAAGGACGACTGCAGATCTTCAAAAGAGTTTTGAAGATCCTCCAGATCAGATCCAGATCTGATTTTTGGAGGTGTGATAGAGAAGAAGAGGATCTCCAGATCCAACCCGAGTGGATACCGGTAGAGGCCAGGCGCTTGCGTGGCTAAGATCCAGAACCTTCCGCTGCAATCAGGATCATCTACAGGGTAATAGGATTACCCAAATCAGGTAAATTAAATTTGATTTAATTTATCTTATTTTATTTTATTTATTAAAATAATAAGAATCAGATCTGAAACATATCAAGATCTGATTGAGATCAAGAGAAAAATTTTTGAAATATATCTCTTGATCTGAATCAGATCTGGACGAACCTGGACCGGGAAATCAGGATTTCCCTTCAACTGGTATCAGAGCCATGGTTCTAAATTGTTTAGATCTGATTTTAATTTTATTTTAATTAGAAAATAAAGTGATTTCAGATGTCACATGAGATGTGATCAGATCTGAAATCAGAAAAAATTAAAATTAAATGATTTGGATCTAAGAACATGAAGATATGCATGACTAGTTCTAGAATAGAATAGTTCTATAGAATAGTTTTGCATGTCTTTGATTTAATCTGATTAAATCATATTTTAGATCTTCTTATTTACTATTTTCTGATATTATAAGTGTTATAATAACATCTGATAAACAGCAAATAAAAATTATTTAATTTTAAATATCATATGAGATATGATTGATGCATGTCTAGACTAGTTGTAGAATAGTTCTACATAATTGTCTAGATTAGAATTTATTTTGATTAGATCAATTTAAATCTAATTTTTTAGATTATTATGAGATAATTTAGATCTGAAAACATGCATGATTTGATACATGAGATGTATGCAAAATATGCCTTGATTAGATCTAAATTTGTATATGAGATATATGATATAGATCTATAACTGTTTTGTAGATTTACATGTTCCTGATTAAGGCGTTCCTCTTGGCCGTCCGGTCATAAGAACGAAGAAGGGTTTAAAGGCCCTCTCTTCCCATTCGATGGGGTGTTCTTATGACGTGTAGGGGTGCTGCGTGTTCGTCCTTAATCAGAAACCCAAAACTTACTTTCTGCAAAACCCTAGATCCTGAAACCCTAGGATTTATTGTGCATATTTTGTTTATGAACCCAACTTAATTAAGAATTAAGTTTATGGAATATTAATTAGGTCTAAAATTGAGAATTTCAGATCTAAGACATATTCATAATACTGGGTTCGGGCTTGGGTAGCTCAATTAGGTCTAAGCGGTTGATCAAACCGAATCAAGAGTTGGTTAGATGGGATCAACAATGCTTAAATTGACCAGCCTAATAGGATTAAGTCTGGGTCAAGATCGAGTCACGATCAAGCAAGACCTAATTAGGCTCAGAGGTTAGAGTCTGGATTGTAGGCTAACCCAATTGGTTCTGACTCAACAATTTGGTGTCTAAGGTAAGTTTGGCACAGACGACCGACTGGTTTTTAATTGGAAGCTACTCGACCTGAATGCGTTCTTGTGCGAGTTAACGGCATATTCCTTCCACCGGTCTCACTTACCTGGCCATATCTGTTGACACAGTTCTGATCTGAGGTGGTCAATAATCCGAGCTGAACCCATGCCACTAGGTTAGTCATAATTGTTATGACTAAGCCAAGTCTAGTTTAATGAGACCTGAATCAATTCTCCCTAAGAAAAGATTAAGTCTGAGGTCTTCCACCATTGTAGACGTGCGGGCCCTTCCCGGGGTTGATTGTTCTCGGCTGGATACAGTGGCTCAGTTGCACCGGGAAGACGCAACCATGTCTATTAGGCATTGGATGCTATGGGCTGGAGGATGAGTTGGGCTCAATATTTCGGATACGGTGAGAGACCCAATTAGGAACCCAGTCCATGCAAATGGTGGGTCTGACTTAACTAAGGAGTGGATCAATATTCCGGATACGGTGAGATTCATGAATTAGAGACCAAGTTTGGGTGCACCATGATTAGAGAATCATTGAACAAGAGTTGTTCACTCATTGGCTAACCCATCACCAATAACTGTTAGGTGAGGTGATGAGTCAGTTGGTGAGACCGCACCACCCACTAGAAATCATCAATCGCGGAGATTTTCGCATCTCTACAGAGGGAGTGTAGGGATCCGAGAAAATAGTGGGAGCTAATTTGTTTAAAAATAAAATCCCTAAACAAATTGGTCAAGTCAAAATTACAGTATCTAACTAGAATCTTTGACTCTCTACAGGAAAATGTCTGCGTCCAACCCACTGGCACGTATCCTAGACACACATAGACTGACTGGACCCAATTATAAAGATTGGCTCAGGAACTACAAAATTATTTTGGGTTCAGAGAAGTTAACACATGTTTTGGACCAGGACCCTCCCACCTTACCAGCTCGTCCATCCACTGAACAGAGAGCGTCTCTGGAAAAATGGATTGACGAAGACAATAAGGCCAGATACTACATGTTGGGCTCGATGTCTGATGAGCTCCAGCGCCAACATGAAGATATCGGGACTGCTCGCCAAATGTTGGCTCACCTGCAGGAGATGTTTGGTGAACAGAGTCGCGCAGCCAAATATCAAGTCACAAAATGACTTTTTAAGGCTAAGATGCGTGATGGGCAGTCAGTCCAAGATCACTGTCTGACAATGATCAAGGACATGGAAGAGCTTGAGAAGCTCGGTGTGAAGTTGGACTTGGATCTGCAGAACGATATTATTCTGCAATCCTTGACTGATGCATATGGGCAATTCATCATGAATTACCACATGCATAAACTTCAAAATTCCTTGGCCGAGTTGATGAATATGCTGGTTACCGCTGAGCTTTCTATGAAAGGTTCTAAAGGCTCAGTTCTTGCTATGGAACGGACTTCTTCCAAAAGAAAGTCTTATGGAAAGAAAAAGAAGTCTGTGAAAAAGCAAAAGGTGGAAGGATCAAAGAAGAAGAAGGCAGAACCGAAGAAGAAGGTCGATGGCAAAGGAAAGTGTTTCCATTGCAACAGCGACGGCCATTGGAAGCGGAACTGCCCTACTTACCTGGCCACCCTGAAAGAACAAGAAGGAAGGTCCTTCTGGAGGTATGCTCGTTATTGAGTCTAACCTTACGGTTTCTTCTGCATCCAGTTGGGTGCTTGACTCTGGTTCTAGTGCTCATCTGTGCACTTCTATGCAGGGTCTTGAGGATAGCAGGAGGCTGAGGGATGGAGACATGATCCTACGCATCGGTAATGGAGCAAGAGTTGCTGCAGTAGCCGTGGGAACATACCCTCTTCGATTACCATCTGGTTTAGACTTAGTTTTAAAAGACTGTTATTATGTGCCTGCAGCTAGCAGGAATTTGATTTCTGTTTCATGCTTAGCACAAGAAGGTTATGTGATCACCTTCTTTAAGGACCATTGTAACATTCTTTATGAAAGAAATAAAATTGCAAATGGTTTCCTTGTTAATGGTCTTTATCAGTTGCATATTGATGTACCTGTTTTAACTATCGAGCAAAACGTGAATGCCAAACGACCTAGGGATAGTCCAAACGACAGATATCTATGGCACCTGAGATTAGGTCATATAGCAGAAGATAGGATTAACAAATTGGAGAAAAATGGGCTATTGAGTCCATTGACTTTTGAGTCATATCCAACTTGTGAATCTTGTCTTCAAGGCAAAATGACTAAACTCCCTTTTGTTGGACATGGGGAGAGGGCCACAGATCTCCTTGCCCTAGTACATACTGATGTGTGCGGCCCATTTGATGTGCCGGCTAGAGGCAATTTTGTCTACTTCATTACCTTTACCGATGATCTGTCTAGGTATGGGTATGTGTATCTTATGAGACACAAGTCTGAAGCTTTTGAAAAGTTCAAAGAATTCAGACATGAAGTAGAAAAACAAACTGGAAAACCCATTAAGGTTCTTCGATCAGATCGAGGAGGTGAATACCTTAGCCGGGAATTCCTAGACTATCTTAAGGAAAATGGCATAGTCTCTCAATGGACTCCACCAGGAACACCTCAACTCAACGGGGTTTCAGAACGGAGAAATCGGACTCTATTGGATATGGTTCGATCCATGATGAGCTTCACAGACCTCCCTGATTTTCTTTGGGGACATTCATTATTAACTTCAATCTATTTACTGAATAGGGTTCCCTCTAAAACCGTTCCTACCACACCGTATGAGATATGGCACGGTAAGAAACCAAGTCTGAGTCATCTCAGAATTTGGGGTTGTCCGGCTCATGTCAAAAGACAACAAGCGGACAAGTTAGAGTTTAGGTCCTTTAGAGCTCGATTCATAGGATATCCTAAAGAGTCATTAGGATACTATTTCTACATTCCAGAAGACCACAATGTGATTGTGAGTCGACATGCCATATTTCTTGAAAAATAGTTTATTCAAGATAGTGGCATTGGAAAGCAGATTAAGCTTGATGAGAAAGTCTCACAAGCAGAACGAGCTAAGGACCAAGTGGAACCAAATCAGGTTGAGCCAATAAGAACACTACCTCCTCCACCTCGTAGATCGGAAAGAGTTTCCCGTCCCCCTGAAAGATACTTAGGTATTATTTCAGAGGATGTAGAGGAAATGTTCCTCATAGGTAATGGTGCTCATGGTGATGATCCCAAAACCTACAACGAGGCGATATCAGATATCGACTCCGAGAAATGGCTTGAGGCAATGAAGTCAGAGAATCGACTCGATGCACTCAAACCAAGTCTGGACCTTGGTAGATCCACCAGAAGGTATAGTACCTATTGGGTGTAAATGGATCTTCAAGAGAAAGATTGGTGCAGATGGGAATGTGGAGACATTCAAGGCTAGACTGGTGGCAAAAGGTTATAGTCAACGTGAAGGCATTGACTATCAGGATACCTTTTCCCCGGTAGCTATGCTAAAATCCATCCGCACATTGCTTGCTGTTGCAGCCTATTTCGATTATGAAATATGGCAAATGGACGTGAAAACGGCATTCCTAAATGGATATCTTGAGGAAGATATCTATATGGAACAGCCGCTAGGTTTCACATCCAGTGATACTGATCACAAGGTTTGCAAGCTGCAAAGGTCCATATATGGACTTAAGCAAGCATCTCGGAGCTGGAACACTCGTTTCAATGATGTGATCAAAAAGTTTGGTTTCATCAAAAATGAAGAGGAACCATGTGTTTTCAAAAGGGTCAGTGGGAGCGCTGTTGTCTTCCTCGTATTGTACGTGGATGACATCCTCCTTATTGGGAATGATATTCCCATGTTGACATCAGTCAAGATGTGGTTGTCCAAGGAATTCTCCATGAAAGACCTAGGTGAAGCATCCTTTATTCTAGGAATTAAGGTCTATAGGGATAGACCGAATAGGATGCTAGGACTTTCACAGAAGATGTACATAGAGGAAGTACTAAAGAGGTTTAGTATGGAAAACTCTAAGAGGGGATTAATACCCTTCAGACATGGTATTCATCTTTCCAAGAAGATGTGCCCCAGCACACCTGAGGAAATAGAACGCATGAGCAAGATCCCTTATGCTTCTGCAATAGGGAGCCTCATGTATGCCATGCTATGTACACGACCTGATATAGCCCATGCTGTGAGTGTCACAAGCAGATATCAGTCAAATCCAGGTGAAGAACACTGGACTTCTGTGAAATGTATCCTTAAGTACTTGAGAAGAACTAAGGATATGATGTTGGTCTTTGGTAATGGAGAACTCCAAGTTCAAGGGATACACAGACTCGGACTTCATGTCCGATATAGATGATCGAAAGTCGACATCTGGAAGTCTGTTTGTGTGCAATGGTGGAGCTGTCAGCTGGAAGAGTTCCAAGCAAACTGTGATAGCAGATTCCACCATGGAAGCAGAATATATAGCTGCATCAGAGGCTGCAAAGGAAGCATTCTGGTACAAGAAGTTTGCTGCAGAAATTGGAGTAATGCCATCAGATGCCATTCCTCTTTACTGCGACAACAATGGCGCCATAGCCCTTGCTAAGGAGCCGAGGTCTCACCAGAAGTCCAAGCACATTGAGCGGCGATATCATCTCATCCGCGATTACCTTGAGAAAGGTTACGTTGAGGTCAAGAGAGTCAACTCCGCAGATAATGTGGCAGACCCACTTACAAAGCCGTTGGGCCAGCAGAAGATCGAAGCCCACCTTGAGAAGATGGGACTTAGACTTGTAGCCAATTGGCTTTAGGACAAGTGGGAGATTGTTAGATATATGTGCCCTAGAAGCCAGAATTGGCTGACACTTGTAATACACTTCTAGGGGCAAAATTATAATTTTGACTATAATTAATAAAATGGGTTATTTTCTATCACATATGTGTATTTAGTGTCTGTGATACATCCTTTGAGTTAATGGTAATGATAATTCATATTTTCAAGAGTTGAAAATTTAAGACATGAATAATCATTATTAACTCATAAACAGCTCCCGACCATAGGATCATCACGAGGATGGTGATTGATCCGGAAGGTTGGTGTACGAATCGCTTCTCTTTAGTAGATGAGTCTTGAGTCTACGGTGTGGAGACACCGGAGCGAGAGTACAGGTACTCGTTAGAGAACGAGGGCACTGAGCGTGACCACCTCGAGTAGTCATTAGGAAGTCTACCTTCTCGTCAATGACTGACTCGATGCTGCAGTAGTGTGTCTGGTTCTTTGACCTGAGATGCATCGGCAGTTCACCTTGAGGGTGTTATAGTTTGACTACACCATTACTCGGTCTCCTAGCCATATGGAACCCTGAGGTGTATGTTGGCTATAGCATGTTCATTGTAGGAACTGGATTGCATCAAGATGGGAATCTATCTACCTCGGTGGTAGAGGAGCAGCCCTATGATGATCATGAGAATCAAGTCCAGAAGCCCATGGCCATGGCAGAGTGAAATAATAGAAAGAGTTTCTATTTAGATTTTCACATTGGACTCGAATCGAATGATTACATCATATGACAGAGACTAGGGTTTGACGAGTTCACCTTAACCCTAATCTGATCGGGGCTCAAGATAGAAGAACTTAATCACACAGGTAGCTGCACCAAGAGGTTCGCATTCAGCTCTGATGGGTTGCCACCATATACTGCTAGGTGTCACTGGTGGATTTTGGGAGCAATTAGAATGATTTAGATGATCGATCATTCTAGCTGTTCGAATCAGAAGAGTTCTGATCCATCGAAAGGAGTTTCGATGATGTCGATGATAGAGATCATGACATATCCCATTACCATACAGAACTGAACCTAACTGGGTCACACAAACAAGGGTTTGAATCTGGTGATCATCAATTGAACTATCTAGTTCAATTGATCTGAATGAGATTCAATTAGGTTCAAGGAAATCGTGCTAGCACTCGATTGAACCTAACGTTCTTCTTTTACTATCATAAATAAGTTGTCCTGACTGAGCCAAAGGAGTTTGTGCTCAATCAGAGGCCTTCATATGGTCTGACTGGAGGTTGTCCAAGTCAGAATAGGTTGTCTTATTTGTAAGACATTACCTGCCATTTTTGGTCACCTGCCATTTCTTGTTCTTTGACTTTGGTCAAAAGTCTACCTTTGACTGGTCAAACGTTGACCATTGACCCTTTGACTTTTGACCACATGTCATGCACCTATTGGAGAGCTGGTGGGGGCCTGTCCCCCTGCCAGAACCTGGCAAGGAGAAGGGCGCACGCCAAGGGTGGCGTGAGCCCAAGTAGGAGGCGCCTAGGAGTCCTTGTTGGACAAGGACTCCACCTCCCTTTTGGATTCCAATCAGAGTTCTACTAAGAATCCAGTTTGACTGGTCTTAGGCACCCTCTAAGGAGGAATCCAGGGGTCTCTATTCCAACCAATCAGATTTAGATCTGATTTCACAAAGGGTTGTGATTGGTTGAGGAGGAAGAGGAGTTGGATCACAAGCTTAGTCTATAAATAAGACCCTGCGCCCAACTCCTAATTCTAATGCAATTCAATTGAGAAACCCCACGCCCCAAGGCTGCCTCTCCCCTCCTCCTCCATGCCATAGCTTCTTCTCCCCTTGCTCTCCACGTCCAAAAGGTGTTTTGGACTTTGGTTGGTGCGATTCAGATCAAGGAAAGGCGATCAAAAGCAAGAAGGCTGCGCTGCTGCAAAAGGACGACTGCAGATCTTCAAAAGAGTTTTGAAGATCCTCCAGATCAGATCCAGATCTGATTTTTGGAGGTGTGATAGAGAAGAAGAGGATCTCCAGATCCAACCCGAGTGGATACCGGTAGAGGCCAGGCGCTTGCGTGGCTAGATCCAGAACCTTCCGCTGCAATCAGGATCATCTACAGGGTAATAGGATTACCCAAATCAGGTAAATTAAATTTGATTTAATTTATCTTATTTTATTTTATTTATTAAAATAATAAGAATCAGATCTGAAACATATCAAGATCTGATTGGGATCAAGAGAAAAATTTTTGAAATATATCTCTTGATCTGATCAGATCTGGACGAACCTGGACCGGGAAATCAGGATTTCCCTTCACTTCAAGAACATTCCCTCCATTATCTTCTAGTTTTGAAAGTGTGAGGATAGCAGAAGGTTGAGGGATGGAGACATGATCCTACGCATCGGAAATGGAGCAAGAGTTGCTGCAGTGGTGGTAGGAACATACCTTCTTCGATTACCATTTGGTTTAGACTTAGTTTTGAAAGACTGTTATTATGTGCCTGCAGCTAGCAAGAATTTGATTTCTGTTTCATGCTTAGCACTAGAAGGCTATGTGATTACCTTCTTTAAGGACCATTGTAACATTCTTTATGAAAGAAATAAAATTGCAAATGATTTCCTTATTAACGGTCTTTATCAGCTACATATTGATGTATCTGTTCTAACTATCGAGCAAAATATGAATGCCAAATGACCTAGGGATAGTCCAAATGATAGATATCTATGGCACCTGAGATTAGGTCATATAGCAGAAGATAGGATCAACAAATTAGAGAAAAATGGGCTATTGAGTCCGTTGACTTCCGAGTCATATCCAACTTGTGAATCTTGTCTTCAAGGCAAAATGACTAAACTTCCTTTTGTAGGACATGGAGAAAGGGCCATAGATCTCCTTGCCCTAGTACATACTGATGTGTGCGGCCCATTTGATGTGTCGGCTAGAGGCAATTTTGTCTACTTCATTATCTTTATCGATGATCTATCTAGGTATGGGTATGTGTATCTTATGAGACACAAGTCTGAAGCTTTTGAAAAGTTCAAAGAATTCAGACATGAAGTAGAAAAACAAACTGAAAAACCCATTAAGATTCTTCGATCAGATCGAGGAGGTGAATACCTTAGCCGAAAATTCCTAGACTATCTTAAGAAAAATGGCATAGTCTCTCAATGGACTCCACCAAGAACACCTCAACTCAACGGGGTTTCAGAACGGAGAAATTGGACTCTATTGGATATGGTTCGATCCATGATGAGCTTCACAGACCTCCCTGATTTTCTTTGGGGATACTCATTGTTAACTTCAATTTATCTACTGAATAGGGTTCCCTCTAAAACCGTTCCTACCACACCGTATGAGATATGGCACGGTAAGAAACCAAGTCTGAGTCATCTCAGAATTTGGGGTTGTCCGGCTCATGTCAAAAGACAACAAGCAAACAAGTTAGAGTTTAGGTCCTTCAGAGCTCGATTCATAGGATATCCTAAAGAGTTATTAGGATACTATTTCTACATTCCAGAAGACCACAATGTGATTGTGAGTTGACATGCCATCTTTCTTGAAAAATAGTTTATTCAAGATAGCAGCATTGGAAAGTAGATTAAGCTTGATGAGAAAGTCTCACAAGTACAATGAGCTAAGGACCAATTGAAACCAAATCAGGTTGAGCCAATAAGAACACTACCTCCTCCACCTCATAGATCGGAAAGAGTTTTCCATCCCCCTGAAAGATACTTAGGTATTATTTCAGAGAAAGTAGAGAAAATATTCCTCGTAGGTAATGGTGCTCATGGTGATGATCCCAAAACCTACAATGAGGCGATATC
>QRFJ01005524.1:0-19469 GCA_006176705.1 Cocos nucifera | reverse complement strand
CTGCAATCAGGATCATCTACAGGGTAATAGGATTACCCAAATCAGGTAAATTAAATTTGATTTAATTTATCTTATTTTATTTTATTTATTAAAATAATAAGAATCAGATCTAAAACATATCAAGATCTGATTGAGATCAAGAGAAAAATTTTTGAAATATATCTCTTGATCTGATCAGATCTGGACGAACCTGGACCGGGAAATCAGGATTTCCCTTCAACTGGTATCAGAGCCATGGTTCTAAAATTGTTTAGATCTGATTTTAATTTTATTTTAATTAGAAAATAAAGTGATTTCAGATGTCACATGAGATGTGATCAGATCTGAAATCAGAAAAAATTAAAATTAAATGATTTGGATCTAAGAACATGAAGATATGCATGACTAGTTCTAGAATAGAATAGTTCTATAGAATAGTTTTGCATGTCTTTGATTTAATCTGATTAAATCATATTTTAGATCTTCTTATTTACTATTTTTCTGATATTATAAGTGTTATAATAACATCTGATAAACAGCAAATAAAAATTATTTAATTTTAAATATCATATGAGATATGATTAGATGCATGTCTAGACTAGTTGTAGAATAGTTCTACATAATTGTCTAGATTAGAATTTATTTTGATTAGATCAATTTAAATCTAATTTTTTAGATTATTATGAGATAATTTAGATCTGAAAACATGCATGATTTGATACATGAGATGTATGCAAAATATGCCATGATTAGATCTAAATTTGTATATGAGATATATGATATAGATCTATAACTGTTTTGTAGTATTTACATGTTCCTGATTAAGGCGTTCCTCTTGGCCGTCCGGTCATAAGAACGAAGAAGGGTTTAAAGGCCCTCTCTTCCCATTCGATGGGGTGTTCTTATGACGTGTAGGGGTGCTGCGTGTTCGTCCTTAATCAGAAACCCAAAACTTACTTTCTGCAAAACCCTAGATCCTGAAACCCTAGGATTTATTGTGCATATTTTGTTTATGAACCCAACTTAATTAAGAATTAAGTTTATGGAATATTAATTAGGTCTAAAATTGAGAATTTCAGATCTAAGACATATTCATAATACTGGGTCGGGCTTGGGTAGCTCAATTAGGTCTAAGCGGTTGATCAAACCGAATCAAGAGTTGGTTAGATGGGATCAACAATGCTTAAATTGACCAGCCTAATAGGATTAAGTCTGGGTCAAGATCGAGTCACGATCAAGCAAGACCTAATTAGGCTCAGAGGTTAGAGTCTGGATTGTAGGCTAACCCAATTGGTTCTGACTCAACAATTTGGTGTCTAAGGTAAGTTTGGCACAGACGACCGACTGGTTTTTAATTGGAAGCTACTCGACCTGAATGCGTTCTTGTGCGAGTTAATGGCATATTCCTTCCACCGGTCTCACTTACCTGGCCATATCTGTTGACACAGTTCTGATCTGAGGTGGTCAATAATCCGAGCTAACCCATGCCACTAGGTTAGTCATAATTGTTATGACTAAGCCAAGTCTAGTTTAATGAGACCTGAATCAATTCTCCCTAAGAAAAGATTAAGTCTGAGGTCTTCCACCATTGTAGATGTGCGGGCCCTTCCCGGGGTTGATTGTTCTCGGCTGGATACAGTGGCTCAGTTGCACCGGGAAGACGCAACCATGTCTATTAGGCATTGGATGCTATGGGCTGGAGGATGAGTTGGGCTCAATATTTCCGGATACGGTGAGAGACCCAATTAGGAACCCAGTCTATGCAAATGGTGGGTCTGACTTAACTAAGGAGTGGATCAATATTTCGGATACGGTGAGATTCATGAATTAGAGACCAAGTTTGGGTGCACCATGATTAGAGAATCATTGAACAAGAGTTGTTCACTCATTGGCTAACCCATCACCAATAACTGTTAGGTGAGGTGATGAGTCAGTTGGTGAGACCGCACCACCCACTAGAAATCATTCAATCGCGGAGATTTTCGCATCTCTACAGAGGGAGTGTAGGGATCCGAGAAAATAGTGGGAGCTAATTTGTTTAAAAATAAAATCCCTAAACAAATTGGTCAAGTCAAAATTACAGTATCTAACTAGAATCTTTGACTCTCTACAGGAAAATGTCTGCGTCCAACCCATTGGCACGTATCCTAGACACACATAGACTGACTGGACCCAATTATAAAGATTGGCTCAGGAACTACAAAATTGTTTTGGGTTCAGAGAAGTTAACACATGTTTTGGACCAGGACCCTCCCACCTTACCAGCTCGTCCATCCACTGAACAGAGAGCGTCTCTGGAAAAATGGATTGACGAAGACAATAAGGCCAGATACTACATGTTGGGCTCGATGTCTGATGAGCTCCAGCGCCAACATGAAGATATCGGGACTGCTCGCCAAATGTTGGCTCACCTGCAGGAGATGTTTGGTGAACAGAGTCGCGCAGCCAAATATCAAGTCACGAAATGACTTTTTAAGGCTAAGATGCGTGATGGGCAGTCAGTCCAAGATCACTGTCTGACAATGATCAAGGACATGGAAGAGCTTGAGAAGCTCGGTGTGAAGTTGGACTTGGACTTGCAGAACGATATTATTCTGCAATCCTTGACTGATGCATATGGGCAATTCATCATGAATTACCACATGCATAAACTTCAAAATTCCTTGGCCGAGTTGATGAATATGCTGGTTACCGCTGAGCTTTCTATGAAAGGTTCTAAAGGCTCAGTTCTTGCTATGGAACGGACTTCTTCCAAAAGAAAGTCTTATGGAAAGAAAAAGAAGTCTGTGAAAAAGCAAAAGGTGGAAGGATCAAAGAAGAAGAAGGCAGAACCGAAGAAAAAGGCCGATGGCAAAGGAAAGTGTTTCCATTGCAACAGCGACGGCCATTGGAAGCGGAACTGCCCTACTTACCTGGCCACCCTGAAGAACAAGAAGGAAGGTCCTTCTGGAGGTATGCTCGTTATTGAGTCTAACCTTACGGTTTCTTCTGCATCCAGTTGGGTGCTTGACTCTGGTTCTAGTGCTCATCTGTGCACTTCTATGCAGGGTCTTGAGGATAGCAGGAGGCTGAGGGATGGAGACATGATCCTACGCATCGGTAATGGAGCAAGAGTTGCTGCAGTAGCCGTGGGAACATACCCTCTTGCGATTACCATCTGGTTTAGACTTAGTTTTAAAAGACTGTTATTATGTGCCTGCAGCTAGCAGGAATTTGATTTCTGTTTCATGCTTAGCACAAGAAGGTTATGTGATCACCTTCTTTAAGGACCATTGTAACATTCTTTATGAAAGAAATAAAATTGCAAATGGTTTCCTTATTAATGGTCTTTATCAGTTGCATATTGATGTACCTATTTTAACTATCGAGCAAAACGTGAATGCCAAACGACCTAGGGATAGTCCAAACGACAGATATCTATGGCACCTGAGATTAGGTCATATAGCAGAAGATAGGATTAACAAATTGGAGAAAAATGGGCTATTGAGTCCATTGACTTTTGAGTCATATCCAACTTGTGAATCTTGTCTTCAAGGCAAAATGACTAAACTCCCTTTTGTTGGACATGGGGAGAGGGCCACAGATCTCCTTGCCCTAGTACATACTGATGTGTGCGGCCCATTTGATGTGCCGGCTAGAGGCAATTTTGTCTACTTCATTACCTTTACCGATGATCTGTCTAGGTATGGGTATGTGTATCTTATGAGACACAAGTCTGAAGCTTTTGAAAAGTTCAAAGAATTCAGACATGAAGTAGAAAAACAAACTGGAAAAACCCATTAAGGTTCTTCGATCAGATCGAGGAGGTGAATACCTTAGCCGGGAATTCCTAGACTATCTTAAGGAAAATGGCATAGTCTCTCAATGGACTCCACCAGGAACACCTCAACTCAACGGGGTTTCAGAACGGAGAAATCGGACTCTATTGGATATGGTTCGATCCATGATGAGCTTCACAGACCTCCCTGATTTTCTTTGGGGACATTCATTATTAACTTCAATCTATTTACTGAATAGGGTTCCCTCTAAAACCGTTCCTACCACACCGTATGAGATATGGCACGGTAAGAAACCAAGTCTGAGTCATCTCAGAATTTGGGGTTGTCCGGCTCATGTCAAAAGACAACAAGCGGACAAGTTAGAGTTTAGGTCCTTTAGAGCTCGATTCATAGGATATCCTAAAGAGTCATTAGGATACTATTTCTACATTCCAGAAGACCACAATGTGATTGTGAGTCGACATGCCATATTTCTTGAAAAATAGTTTATTCAAGATAGTGGCATTGGAAAGCAGATTAAGCTTGATGAGAAAGTCTCACAAGCAGAACGAGCTAAGGACCAAGTGGAACCAAATCAGGTTGAGCCAATAAGAACACTACCTCCTCCACCTCGTAGATCGGAAAGAGTTTCCCGTCCCCCTGAAAGATACTTAGGTATTATTTCAGAGGACGTAGAGGAAATGTTCCTCATAGGTAATGGTGCTCATGGTGATGATCCCAAAACCTACAACGAGGCGATATCAGATATCGACTCCGAGAAATGGCTTGAGGCAATGAAGTCAGAAATTCGACTCGATGCACTCAAACCAAGTCTGGACCTTGGTAGATCCACCAGAAGGTATAGTACCTATTGGGTGTAAATGGATCTTCAAGAGAAAGATTGGTGCAGATGGGAATGTGGAGACATTCAAGGCTAGACTGGTGGCAAAAGGTTATAGTCAACGCGAAGGCATTGACTATCAGGATACCTTTTCCCCAGTAGCTATGCTAAAATCCATCCGCACATTGCTTGCCTGTTGCAGCCTATTTCGATTATGAAATATGGCAAATGGACGTGAAAACGGCATTCCTAAATGGATATCTTGAGGAAGATATCTATATGGAACAGCCGCTAGGTTTCACATCCAGTGATACTGATCACAAGGTTTGCAAGCTGCAAAGGTCCATATATGGACTTAAGCAAGCATCTCGGAGCTGGAACACTCGTTTCAATGATGTGATCAAAAAGTTTGGTTTCATCAAAAATGAAGAGGAACCATGTGTTTTCAAAAGGGTCAGTGGGAGCGCTGTTGTCTTCCTCGTATTGTACGTGGATGACATCCTCCTTATTGGGAATGATATTCCCATGTTGACATCAGTCAAGATGTGGTTGTCCAAGGAATTCTCCATGAAAGACCTAGGTGAAGCATCCTTTATTCTAGGAATTAAGGTCTATAGGGATAGACCGAATAGGATGCTAGGACTTTCACAGAAGATGTACATAGAGGAAGTACTAAAGAGGTTTAGTATGGAAAACTCTAAGAGGGGATTAATACCCTTCAGACATGGTATTCATCTTTCCAAGAAGATGTGCCCCAGCACACCTGAGGAAATAGAACGCATGAGCAAGATCCCTTATGCTTCTGCAATAGGGAGCCTCATGTATGCCATGCTATGTACACGACCTGATATAGCCCATGCTGTGAGTGTCACAAGCAGATATCAGTCAAATCCAGGTGAAGAACACTGGACTTCTGTGAAATGTATCCTTAAGTACTTGAGAAGAACTAAGGATATGATGTTGGTCTTTGGTAATGGAGAACTCCAAGTTCAGGGATACACAGACTCGGACTTCATGTCCGATATAGATGATCGAAAGTCGACATCTGGAAGTCTGTTTGTGTGCAATGGTGGAGCTGTCAGCTGGAAGAGTTCCAAGCAAACGGTGATATCATCTCATCCGCGATTACCTTGAGAAAGGTTACGTTGAGGTCAAGAGAGTCAACTCCGCAGATAATGTGGCAGACCCACTTACAAAGCCGTTGGGCCAGCAGAAGATCGAAGCCCACCTTGAGAAGATGGGACTTAGACTTGTAGCCAATTGGCTTTAGGACAAGTGGGAGATTGTTAGATATATGTGCCCTAGAAGCCAGAATTGGCTGACACTTGTAATACACTTCTAGGGGCAAAATTATAATTTTGACTATAATTAATGAAATGGGTTATTTTCTATCACATATGTGTATTTAGTGTCTGTGATACATCCTTTGAGTTAATGGTAATGATAATTCATATTTTCAAGAGTTGAAAATTTAAGACATGAATAATCATTATTAACTCATAAACAGCTCCCGACCATAGGATCATCACGAGGATGGTGATTGATCCGGAAGGTTGGTGTACGATCGCTTCTCTTTAGTAGATGAGTCTTGAGTCTACGGTGTGGAGACACCGGAGCGAGAGTACAGGTACTCGTTAGAGAACGAGGGCACTGAGCGTGACCACCTCGAGTAGTCATTAGGAAGTCTACCTTCTCGTCAATGACTGACTCGATGCTGCAGTAGTGTGTCTGGTTCTTTGACCTGAGATGCATCGGCAGTTCACCTTGAGGGTGTTATAGTTTGACTACACCATTACTCGGTCTCCTAGCCATATGGAACCCTGAGGTGTATGTTGGCTATAGCATGTTCATTGTAGGAACTGGATTGCATCAAGATGGGATCTATCTACCTCGGTGGTAGAGGAGCAGCCCTATGATGATCATGAGAATCAAGTCCAGAAGCCCATGGCCATGGCAGAGTGAAATAATAGAAAGAGTTTCTATTTAGATTTTCACATTGGACTCGAATCGAATGATTACATCATATGACAGAGACTAGGGTTTGACGAGTTCACCTTAACCCTAATCTGATCGGGGCTCAAGATAGAAGAACTTGAATCACACAGGTAGCTGCACCAAGAGGTTCGCATTCAGCTCTGATGGGTTGCCACCATATACTGCTAGGTGTCACTGGTGGATTTTGGGAGCAATTAGAATGATTTAGATGATCGATCATTCTAGCTGTTCGAATCAGAAGAGTTCTGATCCATCGAAAGGAGTTTCGATGATGTCGATGATAGAGATCATGACATATCCCATTACCATACAGAACTGAACCTAACTGGGTCACACAAACAAGGGTTTGAATCTGGTGATCATCAATTGAACTGATCTAGTTCAATTGATCTGAATGAGATTCAATTAGGTTCAAGGAAATCGTGCTAGCACTCGATTGAACCTAACGTTCTTCTTTTACTATCATAAATAAGTTGTCCTGACTGAGCCAAAGGAGTTTGTGCTCAATCAGAGGCCTTCATATGGTCTGACTGGAGGTTGTCCAAGTCAGAATAGGTTGTCTTATTTGTAAGACATTACCTGCCATTTTTGGTCACCTGCCATTTCTTGTTCTTTGACTTTGGTCAAAAGTCTACCTTTGACTGGTCAAACGTTGACCATTGACCCTTTGACTTTTGACCACATGTCATGCACCTATTGGAGAGCTGGTGGGGGCCTGTCCCCCTGCCAGAACCTGGCAAGGAGAAGGGCGCACGCCAAGGGTGGCGTGAGCCCAAGTAGGAGGCGCCTAGGAGTCCTTGTTGGACAAGGACTCCACCTCCCTTTTGGATTCCAATCAGAGTTCTACTAAGAATCCAGTTTGACTGGTCTTAGGCGCCCTCTAAGGAGGAATCCAGGGGTCTCTATTCCAACCAATCAGATTTAGATCTGATTTCACAAAGGGTTGTGATTGGTTGAGAGGAAGAGGAGTTGGATCACAAGAGGTCTATAAATAAGACCCTGCGCCCAACCCTAATTCCTAAGTGAAAATTGAATGCTATTCCCATACGCCCCAAGGCTGCCTCTCCCCTCCTTCTCCATGCCATAGTCTCTTCTCCCCTTGCTCTCCACGTCCAAAAGGTGTTTTGGACTTAGGTTGGTGCGATTCAGATCAAGGAAAGGCGATCAAAAGCAAGAAGGCTGCGCTGCTGCAAAAGGACGACTGCAGATCTTCAAAAGAGTTTTGAAGATCCTCCAGATCAGATCCAGATCTGATTTTTGGAGGTGTGATAGAGAAGAAGAGGATCTCCAGATCCAACCCGAGTGGATACCGGTAGAGGCCAGGCGCTTGCGTGGCTAAGATCCAGAACCTTCCGCTGCAATCAGGATCATCTACAGGGTAATAGGATTACCCAAATCAGGTAAATTAAATTTGATTTAATTTATCTTATTTTATTTTATTTATTAAAATAATAAGAATCAGATCTGAAACATATCAAGATCTGATTGAGATCAAGAGAAAATTTTTGAAATATATCTCTTGATCTAATCAGATCTGGACGAACCTGGACCGGGAAATCAGGATTTCCCTTCAACCCTTCAATGGATTTGCAAGGCTGCCTCTCTCCTCCTCCTCCATGCCAAGACCATCTTCTCCCTCTCCTCTCCATGCCCAAAGTAGTTTGGGATCTAAGTTGGTGCAATCCAGATGATAGAAAGGCGACAGAAAGCTAGAAGGTCGTGCTACTACAAAGGACTACTGCTGATCTTCGAAAGTTCTTTTGAAGATCCTTCAAATCAGATTTAGATCTAATTTTTGGAGACATGATAGAGAAGAAGAGGATCTCTAGATCCAGTCTGAGTGGATACTAGTAGAGGTCAGGCACTTGCGTGGCTAGATCCAGAACTTTCCACTACTTACAGGATCATCAACGGGTAATAAGATTACCCTACATCAAGATAAATTAAATATGATTTAATTTATCTATATTTTATTTTTATTATTAGAATAATAAAGCTCATATTTGAAACATCCTAGATCTAATTTAAATCAAAGAGAAAAATTTTTGAAATATATCTCTTGATCCAATCAGATCTGAATGAACCTAGTTCAAAAAATCAGGATTTTCCTTCAGGCACACTTGCAAAAGTTGTTCAGTGAATAGAGTCGCGTAGCGTGTTATCAAGTCTCGAAGAGACTTTTTAGGGTGCAAATGTGTGATGGACAGTTGGTCCAAGATTATTGCTTGGCAATGGTTAAGGACCTAAAGAGCTTGAGAAGCTCAGAGTCTTGATGGTCAAGGAACTACAGAATGATGTGATCCTGTAGTCCTTAATTAATTCATATGGGCAATTCATTATGAACTTTCATATGAATAAGCTCCAGTGCATCTTGGCTGAGTCAATAAATATGATGGTTACTGCTGAGCAAACTTTGAAGGGTTCAAAGGGCTTAGTTCTGGCTATGAAGTAGACTTCTTCCAAGAAAAAATCTTTTGGAGAGAAGAAGTCTGCGGTGAAGCGAAAAATAGAAGAGAAAAAGAAGGGCGAGTTGAAGAAGAAGGCCATGGAGAAGGAAAAGTATTTTCACTACAACTCCGATGGCCATTGGAAGGGGGATTGCCCTGCGTACCTGGCCAGCCTGAAGAACAAGCAGGAAGAAGGATCTTCTGAAGGAATACTCATCATTGAGTCTGTCGACCAAAACATGAATGCCATAGGATCAAAATGATCTAGAGATAGTGTGGCACCTTAGGCTAGGTCATATAGATGAAGATAGGATCAATAAATTGAAGAAATCTAGACTAATGGGTCTGTTGACTTTCGAGTCATATCCAATTTATAAATCATGCCTTTAAGGCAAAATGACCAAGCTTCCTTTTATGGGATAGAGGAAGGGGCCACAGACCTACTTGTATTGGTATATATAGATGTGTGTTAGATATGTGTGCCCTAGAAGACAGAATTGACTGACACTTGTTATACACATCTAAGGGCAAAATTATAATTTTGACTATAAATAATAAAATGGATTATTTTCTATCATAATGTGTATTTAGTATCTGTAATACATCCCTTGAGTTAATGGTAATGATAATTCGTATTTTCAAGAGTTGAAAATTCAAGACATGAATAATCATTATTAACTCATAAAATGCTTCCGACCATAGGATCATCATGAGGATGGTGATTGATCTAGAAGGTTGGTGTACAATCGCTTCTCTTTAGTAGATGAGTCTTGAGTCTATGGTGTGGAGACATTGGAGTGAGAGTATAGGTACTCGTTAGAGAATGAGGGCACTGAGCGTGACCACCTCGAGTAGTCATTAAGGAAGTCTACCTTCTCGTCAATGACTGACTCGATGCTGCAGTAGTGTGTCTGGTTCTTTGATCTGAGGTGCATCGGCAGTTCACCTTGAGGGTGTTATAGTTTGACTACACCATTGACTCGATCTCCTAGCCATTCAGAATCCTGAGGTGTATGTTGGCTATAGCATGTTCATTGTAGGAATTGGATCGCACCAAGAGGGAATCTATCTACCTCGGTAGATGAGGAGTAGCCCTATGATGATCATGAGAATCAAGTCCATAAGCCATGGCCATGGCAGAGTGAAATAATAGAAAGAGTTTTTATTAAGGTTTTCACATCGGACTTGAATCAAATGATTAAATCATATGACAGAAATTAGGGATTGACGAGTTCACCTTAACCCTATTCTGATCGGGGCTCAAGATAGAAGAACATAATCATACATGTAACTGCACCAAGAGGTTCATTTTTAGTTCTGATGGGTTGCCACCACATACTGCTAGATGTCACTGGTGGATTTTGGGAGCAATTAGAATAATTTGGATGATCGATCATTCTAGTTGTCTGAATCAGAAAAGTTCTGATCCATTGGAAGATGTTTTGATGATGTCAATGATAGAGATTGTGACATATCTCATTACTATATGGAACTGAACCTAACTGGATCATACAAACAAGGATTTAGATCTAGATATCATCAATTGGACTAACACAGTTCAATTGATTTGAATAAGAATCAATTAGGTTCAAGGAAATCGTGCTAGCACACGATTGAGCCTAATGTTCTCATTCAACTATCATTTTAAGTTATCTCGAACGAGCCAAATGTATTTATGCTCACTCAGGTACCTTTACTTGGTCTGACTAAAATTTGTTCAAGTTAGAAAAGGATTATCTTAATTTATGAGATAAATTTGAGACAACACCTATCATTTTTCATCACTTGCTAATTCTTGTCTTTTGACTTTGGTCAAACATTGATCTTTGACACTTAGACATCTGCCCATTTGTCATGCACCTATAGAAGATTGTTTTTGGAGCAGTCAAGCTACTAAAAAGTAGGTGGACTAGGGGTGCATGCCTAAAGAGGCATGCACCCATGGATAGAGGTGCCTAGAGTTTCATACAGATGGGACTCCAATTACTTTGGGATTTCTACCTAGGTGGCGCTAAAGATTAAACTTTGACTAGTCTTAGGTGCCATCTAAGGATGATTTAGAGGAGCTCTTATCTGATTAGATTAGGTGATATCATCCCATCAATCAGATTTAGATCTAATTGCATGAAGCGACGTGATTGGCCGGGATGATGTGGCACTGCATGGCGTAGTAGGGTCTATATAAATCTTATCTGCACCTAGTTTCAGAGAGCTTAGATCTTTGCCCATGTCACAAGCCTACCTCTCTCTCTCCTCCATGCCATCTTCAGGTCCCCTATCTCCTCTCCACACCCAAGGGGATTTGGGCTTCAGTTCGGTGCGATCCGGGCAAGAGAAAGATGATGAGAAAGGAAGAAAGCAGCACTACTACAAGAGATGATATCCGATCTTTAAAATGAGTTTTGAAGATCCTCCAAATTAGATCTAAATTTGATATTTGGAGAAATGATAAAGAAGAAGAAGATCTCCAGATCCAGTCTAAGTGGATATCGATAGAGGCCAAGCAATTGCATGGCTAGATCTAGAACCTCAGGCAATCAATAGGATCATCACAGGGTAATCTGATTACCCAACAACAAGGTACAAAGTTAAATCTGATTTAATTTTATTTTATTAGATCTATCAAATTAGATTTGAAATATCTCAAATCTGATCTAGATTTAAAAGAAAAAATTTGAAATATCTCTCTTGATCTAATCAGATCTGAACGAACCTGACCCAAAAAACTAGATTTTTCTTTCAATTGGTATCAGAGCCAAGTTCTTATAAATTATTTAGATCTAATTTAAATTTATTTTTAATCTAATAATTAGATAATTTTAGATATCACATGAGATGTGATTAGATCTAAAATCAAAAAAATTAAAATTAAATAATTTAGATCTAAGTTTTATAAGATATGCATGACTAGTTGTAGAATAGAATTATTTCTATAGTATAGTCTTGCATGATCATAATTTATTTTAATTAAGTTAAAATTTTAAATTAATTTATTTACTATTTTTTAATATTATAAATATTATAATATAATTTAAAAAAAATAAAAATTATTTAATTTTTGATTCATATGAGATATGATGCATGCATGTTTAGACTAGTTGTAGAATTGTTCTACATAATTATCTAGAATAGAATTTATATTGATGAGATCAATTTAAATTTAATTTTTTTGATGAATTATGAAATAATTTAGATCTAAAAACATGCATGATATGACACATGAGATGTATACAAAATATGTTTATAGTTAGATCAATTTTTATATATAAGATATATGATGTAGATCTAACTAGTTTTATATTTTTTTATATTTCTAATTAAGACATTCTCCTTGGCCATCCGGTCATAAGAATAAAGCAGAATTTAAATGCCCTCTCCTCTCATTTGATGGGGAGTACTTATGATGTGTAGGGGTGCTGCGGGTTCGTCCTTAATTAGAAATCAAAAATTTATTTTCTGCAAAATCCTAGATCCTGAAACCCTAGGATTTTATTTATATATTTTATTTATGAACCCTAAACTTAATTGAGAATTAAGATTATAAAATATGAGTTAGATCTAAAATTGAGAATTTAAGATCTAAGACATATTCATAAAATTGGGTTCAAACTTGGGTAGCTTAATTAGATCTAAGCGGTTGATCAAATCAAATCAAGAGTTGGTTAGATGGGATCAAGAGTGCTTAAATTGACCAGCCTAATAGGATTAAGTCTGCATCAAGATCGAGTCATGTGAGTGATCGATCAAGCTAAGACCTAATTAGGATCAGTGGTTAGAGTCTGGATTGTAGGCTAACATGATATCTTTTGGCTCAATAATTTGATGTCTAAGGTAGATACGACTGACTAATTTTTAATTGGGAGCTACTAGACTCGAATGCATTTTTGTCGAGTTAATGGCATATCCCTTCCATCGGTCTCATTTATTTGGTCATATTTGTTGGCTCATTCCTGATCTGAGGTGGTCAATAATCCGAGCTAACCCATGCCACTAGGTTAGTCATAATGGTTATGACTATGTCAAATCTAGTTTAATGAGACCTAAAATAAATCTTTCTAAGAAAAGATTAAGTCTAAGGTCTTCCACCATTGTAGATGTGCGGGACCCTTTCTGGGGTTGATTGTTCTCGACTAGTTACAGTGATTCAGTTGCACCAGGAAGATGCAACCATGTCTATTAGGCATTGAATGCTACAGGCTGGAGGATGGATTGGGCTCAATATTTTGGATATGGTGAGAGACTCAATTAGGAATCCAATCTGTGCAAATGGTGGGTCTGACTTAACTAAGGAGTGGATCAATATTTCGGACATGGTGAGATTAATGAATTAGAGATCAAGTTTGGGTGCACCATAATTAGAGAATCATTGAGCAAGAGTTATTTACTCATTGGCTAATCCATCATCAATAACTGTTAGGTGAGGTGATGAGTCAGTTAGTGGGACTGCACCACCCACTAGAAATCATTAATCATGAAGATTTCTTGCATCTCTATAGTGGAAGTATAGGGATCCAAATAAATAGTGGAAGCTAATTTGTTTAAAAATAAAACTCTTAAATAAATTGATCAAGTCTTAATTATAATGTCTAACTAAAAATTTTGACTCTCTATAGAAAAATATCTACGTCCAACGCACTAGCACGTATCCTGGATACCTATAGACTGACCAAACCTAATTACATGGATTGGCTCCAAAATATTAAAATTATTTTGGGTTCTAAGAAGTTAACTCATGTATCGGACCAGGACCCTCCCACCTTACCAGCTCATCCATCCGCTGAACAAAGAGTGTCTCTTGACAAGTGGATGGATGAAGATAACAAGGTCAGATACTACATTTCGGCTTAATATCTGATGAGCTTCAGCACCAACATGAAGATATCAGGACTACCTACCAAATGTTGGCTCACCTATAAGAGATGTTTGGTGAACAGAGTCACGCAGCCAAGTATCAAGTCACTAAACGACTATTCAAGGCTAAAATGCATGATGGGCGGTCAGTCCAAGATCATTATCTAATGATGATCAAGGATTTAGAAGAGCTTGAGAAGCTTAGAGTGAAGTTGGACCTGGATCTGCAGAATGATATAATTCTGCAATCTTTGACTGATGCATATGGGCAGTTCATCATGTACTACCATATGCATAAACATCAAAATTCCTTGGTTGACCTTATGAACATGCTGATTACTGCTGAGCTTTCTATGAAAGATTCTAAAGGCTAGGTGCTTGCTATGGAATGGACTTCTTCTAAGAGAAAGTCTTTTAAAAAAAAAAAGAAGTTTGTGAAAAAGTAGAAGATGGAAGGAGGAAAGAAGAAAAAGATGGAGTTGAAGAAGAAGGCCGTTGACAAAGGAAAGTATTTTTATTGCAATACTGACGGCCACTGGAAGCGAAACTGTCCTAATTACCTGGCCATCCTGAAGAATAAGGAGGCAGGTCCTTCTGAAGGTATGCTCGTTATTGAGTCTAACCTTATGATTTCTTCTACATCCAGTTGGGTGCTTAACTCTGGTTCTAGTGCTCATTTGTGCACTTTCATGCAGGGTCTTGAGGATAGCAGGAGGCTGAGGGATGGTGAGATGATCCTACGCATCAAAAATGTAGCAAGAGTTGTTGCTGTGGCCATAGGAACATACCCTCTTTGACTATCATCTAGTTTAGACTTAGTATTAAAAGATTCTTATTATGTGCCTACAACAAGCAGAAATTTGATTTCTATTTCATGCCTAGCACTAGAAGGCTATGTAATTAGTTTTCTTAAGGACTATTATAACATTCTTTATGAAAGAAAAAAAATTGCAAGTGGTTTTCTTATTAACTATCTTTATTAGTTACATATTAATGTATCTATTTTTAATATCAAGAAAAATGTGAATTCCATGAAACGACCTAAGGATAGTCTAAATGATAGGTATCTATGGCACCTAAGACTAGATCACATAGCAGAAGATAGGGTTAACAAATTAGAGAAAATCAGGCTATTGAGCCCATTGACTTCCGAGTCGTATCCAATTTATGAATCTTTTCTTCATGGCAAAATGACTAAGCTCCCTTTTATGGGACATGGGGAAAGGGCCATGGATCTTCTTGCCCTAGTACATACTGATGTGTGCGGCCTATTTGATGTATCGGCTAGAGGCAACTTTGTCTACTTTGTAATCTTTACTGATGATTTATCTAGGTATGGGTATGTGTATCTTATGAGATACAAGTCTAAAGCTTTTGAAAAGTTCAAGGAATTTAGACATGAAGTAGAAAGGCAAATTGAAAAATCCATTAAGATTCTTCGATCAGATCGAGGAGGTGAATACCTTAGTCAGAAATTCCTGAATTATCTTAAGAAAAATTGCATAGTCTCCCAATGGACTCCACCTAGAATACCTCAACTCAACAGAATTTTAGAATGGAGGAACCGTACCCTATTAGATATGATTTGATCCATGATGAGCTTCACAGACCTCCCTAATTTTCTTTGGGGATACAGTCTGTTAACTATAATATACTTATTGAATATGGTTTCTTCTAAAATCATTCCTACCACACTGTATGAGATATGGCATGACAAGAAACCAAGTCTGAGTCATCTCAGAATTTGGGGTTGTCCAGCTCATGTCAAAAGACAACAAGCAAACAAATTAGACTTTAGGTCCTTTAGAGCTCGATTTATAGGATATCTTAAATAGTCATTAGAATATTATTTCTACATTCCAAAAGATCACAATATAATTATGAGTCGACATGCCATCTTTCTTAAAAAATAGTTTATTCAAGATAGCTGTATTGGAAAGTAGATCAAGCTCGAGGAGAAAGTCTCACAAGAGCAACGAGCTAAGGACCAAATGGAATCAAATCAGGTTAAGCCAATATAATCACTACCTCCTCCACCTCGTAAATCTAAAAGGATTTTTCGTCTCCCTGAGAGGTACTTAGGTACTATTTCAGAGGAAGTTGAGAAAATATTCATCGTAGGTAATGGGGTTCATGGTGATGATCCCAAAACCTATAACGAGGCGATATCGAATATCGACTCCGAGAAATGGTTAGAGATAATGAAGTCAGAAATTGACTCGATGCACTCAAACCAAGTCTGGAACTTGATAGATCTACCAGAAGGTATAGTACCTATTGGGTATAAATGGATCTATAAGAGAAATATTGGTGCAGATGGGAATGTGGAGATATTCAAAGCCAGATTAGTGGCAAAAGGGTATAGTCAACGCGAAGGCATTGACTATTAGGATATTTTTTCACCAGTAGCTATGCTGAAATCCATCGACGCATTGCTTGCTATTGTAGCCTATTTTCATTATGAAATATGGCAAATGGACGTGAAAATGACATTCTTAAATGGATACCTTGAGGAAGACATCTATATGGAACAACCGCTAGATTTCACATCCAGTGATGCTGATCACAAAGTATGCAAGCTGCAAAGATCCATATATGGACTTAAGCAAGTATCTCAGAGCTGGAATACTCATTTCAATAATATCATCAAATTGTTTGATTTCATCAAGAATGAGGAGGAACCATGTGTCTCCAAAAAGGTCAGTGGGAGCGCTTTATCTTTCTCGTATTGTACGTGGATGATATCATCCTTATTGGGAATGATATTCTCATGTTGACCATAGTTAAAATATGGTTATTCAAAGATGAATGAAGAAACCAATATAGATATATGACCCAGAAAGAAAACACTATGGACTATTGTTAGATATATGTGCCCTAGAAGCCAGAATTGGCTGACACTTGTAATACACTTCTAGGGGCAAAATTATAATTTTGACTAATAATCAATAAAATGGGTTATTTTCTATCACATATGTGTATTTAGTGTCTGTGATACATCCTTTGAGTTAATGGTAATGATAATTCATATTTTCAAGAGTTGAAAATTTAAGACATGAATAATCATTATTAACTCATAAAATGCTCCCGACCATAGGATCATCACGAGGATGGTGATTGATCCGGAAGGTTGGTGTACAATCGCTTCTCTTTAGTAGATGAGTCTTGAGTCTACGGTGTGGAGACACCGGAGCGAGAGTACAGGTACTCGTTAGAGAACGAGGGCACTGAGCGTGACCACCTCGAGTAGTCATTAGGGAGTCTACCTTCTCGTCAATGACTGACTCGATGCTGCAGTAGTGTGTCTGGTTCTTTGACCTGAGATGCATCGACAGTTCACCTTGAGGGTGTTATAGTTTGACTACACCATTACTCGGATCTCCTAGCCATATGGAACCCTGAGGTGTATGTTGGCTATAGCATGTTCATTGTAGGAACTGGATTGCATCAAGATGGAATCTATCTACCTCGGTGGTAGAGGAGCAGCCCTATGATGATCATGAGAATCAAGTCCAGAAGCCCATGGCCATGGCAGAGTGAAATAATAGAAAGAGTTTCTATTTAGATTTTCACATTGGACTCGAATCGAATGATTACATCATATGACAGAGACTAGGGTTTGACGAGTTCACCTTAACCCTAATCTGATCGGGGCTCAAGATAGAAGAACTTAATCACACAGGTAGCTGCACCAAGAGGTTCGCATTCAGCTCTGATGGGTTGCCACCATATACTGCTAGGTGTCACTGGTGGATTTTGGGAGCAATTAGAATGATTTAGATGATCGATCATTCTAGCTGTTCGAATCAGAAGAGTTCTGATCCATCGAAAGGAGTTTCGATGATGTCGATGATAGAGATCATGACATATCCCATTACCATACAGAACTGAACCTAACTGGGTCACACAAACAAGGGTTTGAATCTGGTGATCATCAATTGAACTGATCCTAGTTCAATTGATCTGAATGAGATTCAATTAGGTTCAAGGAAATCGTGCTAGCACTCGATTGAACCTAACGTTCTTCTTTTACTATCATAAATAAGTTGTCCTGACTGAGCCAAAGGAGTTTGTGCTCAATCAGAGGCCTTCATATGGTCTGACTGGAGGTTGTCCAAGTCAGAAAAGGTTGTCTTATTTTGTAAGACATTACCTGCCATTTTTGGTCACCTGCCATTTCTTGTTCTTTGACTTTGGTCAAAAGTCTACCTTTGACTGGTCAAATGTTGACCATTGACACTTTGACTTTTGACCACATGTCATGCACCTATTGGAGAGCTGGTGGGGGCCTTGTCCCCCTGCCAGAACCTGGCAAGGAGGAAGGGCGCACGCCACCCTTGGCGTGTGCCCAAGTTAGGAGGCGCCTAGGAGTCCTTGTTGGACAAGGACTCCATCTCCCTTTTTGGATTCCAATTAGAGTTCTACTAAGAACCAACTTTGACTGGTCTTAGGCACCCTCTAAGGAGGAATCCAGGGGACTCTATTTCCACCAATCAGATTTAGATCTGATTTCACAAAGGGTTGTGATTGGTTGGGAAGAAGAGGAGTTGGATCACAAGTTAGTCTATAAATAAGACCCTGCGCCCAACTCAAGAGTAATTTAAGTGATGATTGAGAATCACAATTCCCACATGCCCCAAGGCTGCCTCTCCCCTCCTTCCTCCATGCCAAACCTCTTCTCCCTCTGCTCTCCACGTCCAAAAGGAGTTTTGGACCTTGGTTGGTGCGATTCCAGATCAAGAGAAAGGCGATCAAAAGCAAGAAGGCTGCGCTGCTGCAAAAGGACGACTGCTGATCTTCAAAAGAGTTTTGAAGATCCTCCAGATCAGATCCAGATCTAATTTTTGGAGGATGTGATAGAGAAGAAGAGGATCTCCAGATCCAACCCTGAGTGGATACCGGTAGAGGCCAGGCGCTTGCGTGGCTAGATCCAGAACCTTCCGCTGCAACAGGATCATCAACAGGGTAATAGGATTACCCAAATCAGGTAAATTAAATTTGATTTAATTTATCTAATTTTATTTTATTTATTAAAATAATAAAGAATCAGATCTAAAATATCTCAAGATCTGATTAGATCAAAGAAAAATTTTTTTGAAATATATCTCTTGATCTGATCAGATCTGAACGAACCTGGACCGGAAATCAGGATTTTCCTTCAACTGGTATCAGAGCCATGGTTCTAAAATTGTTTAGATCTGATTTTAAATTTATTTTAATTAAAAAATAAGTGATTTCAGATGTCACATGAGATGTGATCAGATCTGAAATCAGAAAAATTAAAATTAAATGATTTGGATCTAAGATTAGAAGATATGCATGACTAGTTCTAGAATAGAATAGTTCTATAGAATAGTTCTTGCATGTTTTTGATTTAATCTGATTAAATCATATTTTAGATCTTTTATTTACTATTTTTTGATATTATAAGTATTATAATAACATCTGAAAAATAGCAAATAAAAATTATTTAATTTTAAATATCATATGAGATATGATTGATGCATGTCTAGACTAGTTGTAGAATAGTTCTACATAATTGTTATCTAGATTAGAATTTATTTTGATTAGATCAATTTAAATCTAATTTTTTAGATT
>QRFJ01005523.1:0-33939 GCA_006176705.1 Cocos nucifera | reverse complement strand
ATTTTTTCTTTTGAATTCAGATTAGATCTAAGATATTTTAGATCTAATTTTATAGATCTAATAAAATAAAAATAAATTAAAATAGATTTAATTTTATATCTTATTATTGGATAATCAGATTACCCTATGATGATCCTGCTGATTGCCTGAGGTTCTGGATCTAGCCATGCAAGTGCCTAGCCTCTATCGGTATCCACTCGGACTGGATCTGAAGATCTTCTCCTTCTTTATCACTTCTTTAAATATTAGATTTGGATCTAATTTGGAGGATCTTCAAAACTCCTTCTGAAGATCGGATATCGTCTCTTGCAGCAGTGTTGCCTTCTTTCTTTCTCATCACCTTTCTCTTGCTTGGATTGCACCAAACTGGAGCCCAAATCTCCTTGGGCATAGAGAGGAGAGAGGGGACCTAAAGATGGCATGGAGGAGGGAGAGGGGTAGCCTTGTGGCATGGGCAATGATCTAAGCTCTTTAAAACTAGGTGCAGACAGGATTTATATAAACCCTACTGCGCCATGCAGTGCCACATCATCTCGATCAATCACGTCGCTTCGTACAATCAGATCTAAATCTGATTAATGGGATGACATCATCTGATCCAATCAGATAAGAGCTCCTCTAAATCATCCTTAGATGGCACCCAAGACTGGTCAAAGTCTAATCTTTGGCGCCACCTAGGTAGAAACTCCGAAGTAACTGGAGTCTCATCTATATGGGATTCCAGGCACCTCTATCCATGGGCGCACGCCTTTCTAGGCATGCACTCCTAGTCCACCTACTTTTTAATAGGTTGACTGGTCCAAAATCAGTCTCCTATGGGTGCATGACACATGGGCAAATGTCTAAGTGTCAAAGATCAACGTTTGACCAAAGTCAAAAGACAAGAATTAGCAGGTGACGAAAAATGGCAGGTGTTGTCTCAAATTTATATCATAAATTAAGACAACCCTTTTCTAACTTGGATAAGTTTTAGTCAGACTAAATAAAGGTACCTAAGTGAGCACAAACACATTTGGCTCATTCGAGATAACTTAAAATGATAATTGAAGGAGAACATTAGGTTCAATCGTGTGCTAGCATAATTTTTTTGAACCTAATTGAATCTTATTCAAATCAATTGAACTGGATTAGTCCAATTGATGATATCCAAATCCAAACCCTTATTTGTGTGATCTAGTTAGGTTCGGTTTCATATGGTAATGAGATATGTTGCAATCTCTATTATCGACATCATCGAAACACCTTCCAATGGATCAGAACTTTTCTGATTCAGACAACTAGAATGATCGATCATCCAAATCATTCTAATTGCTTCCAAAATCCACCACTGACACCTAGCAGTATATGGTGGCAACCCATCAGAACTAAAAATGAATCTCTCAGTGTAGTTACTTGTGTGATTAAGTTCTTTTATCTTAAGCCCTGATCAGATTAGGGTTAAGGTAAACTCATCAAACCCTAATTTTTGTCATATGATTTAATTATTTGATTTAAGTCCAATGTGAAAACCTTAATAGAAACTCTTTCTATTATTTCTCTCTACCATGGTCATGGGCTTATGGACTTGATTCTCATGATCATTATAGAGCTGCTCCTCATCTACCGAGGTAGATAGATTTTCTCTTGGTGTAATCCAATTTCTACAATGAACATGCTATTGCCAACATACACCTTAGGATTCCGAATGACTAGGAGATCGAGTTATGGTGTAGTCAAATTATAACACCCTCAAGGTGAACTATCGATGCACCTCAGGTGAAAGAACCAAACACACTACTGTAGCTTTGAGCTAGTCATTGACGAGAAGGTAGCCTTCCTTATGACTGCTCGAGGTGGTCATGCTCAGTGCCCTCATTCTCTAACGAGTATCTGTACTCTTGCTCCAATGTCTCTACATCATAGACTCAAGATCCATCTACTATAAAGAAGTGACACCAACCTTTTGAATCAATCATCATCCTCATGATGATCCTACGATCGAGAGTATTTTATGAGTTAATAATGAAAATTCATGTCTTAAATTTTCAACTCTTGAAAATAAGAATTATCATTACCATTAACTCAAGGGATGTATCACAGACACTAAATATACATTGTGATAGAAAATAATCTATTTTATTATTTATAGTCAAAATTATAATGTTGTCCTTAGAAGTGTATAATAAGTGTTAGCCAATTCTAGCTTCTAGGGCACACATATCTAACACCTTTGGTGTATATTAGTATAGATCTTCTTTTTATAAATCAATATACAATTTTGTCATTATAATTTCATCTTTCTGAAATGCAATCAAATTTTCTTAATTATGTTCTTGTCTCCTTATCATAATTATTTTTTACTCTCTTACATCTTAATTATGTGATTTTGATGCTGACAAAAAGAGGGAGAAAAATAAAAGAAAAAGGTATAAGGGGGAGAAAATACACAAAAGAATGAATTCAGGGAAAAATGTATACAAGAATGAATTCCTTAACCTCATATTAATATTTTTATTAAGCAATACTAATTAATCTCATACAAATCAAAAGAGCACACATTAAGGGGGAGCATTGTTAATACATTATGTATATCATTGAAAATTTGAGCACTCTTAAAATTGTGCATGTCATATTCTTTTATTCATTGATACATGGTACATATATTCCTTGCACTCCTTTTATGAATTGCTTAATATTTTCTCATCATCAAAAAAGGAAAGATTATTGACCTCCTAAATGATTTTGATGATAACCAAATATTAAAGCAAATGATTACTAATATAATTTTATTTTAAGTGTTCAATATCAGAAGAAAGAGAGCTTCTTGACCAAAATAAGGATGACACAAAGTTCAATTCAAATAAAAATCAAATCCCCTTGTTTGGTAGCAAGAATTTTCTCAAAATTGCCTTGGATCAATTTTTTGAGGGGACTTGAAACTTTTTCAAGAGCTCTCGTGAGGTCTGGCACACCCAAATAAGCTTATGGCATGGTTTTGAGAGGTCTCAAGTTAATCTCGAGAGCTCTCAGTCTTAGAAGATGGAAACATAGCTTTTGCATTTTAAGTGTGAGAGGTCTCATGGTTTCGACGAGAGCTCTTGTGCAAAATCGAGAGTTCTCAGTCTCAAATGAATCATTTTTTCTAGAAAGCTATTTTTTGAGTGACTAAAGATGAGAGGTCTCCTGATCAAATTGAAAGGCCTTGAAATCTGATGAGACATCTTGAGACAAACTGAGAGGTCTCGAGACATGGTGATAACTTTTTGATAGAGTATTCTAGATCGGATTTTCTCACTTTCATCGATTTGTTGTTGCTCTCCAATGATTGGACTTCACTTTTTCTGAACTCCAATCATATCTAGATGAGAGAGAATGCTCTAGATATAAAAGGAAGAAGATGCATTTTTCAAAAAAAAAGAAAAATCCAAGAAAAATGAGAGAAAAGCAATGAACGCCCTATTTTCCATGAGCAATCCTTTTCACTCAAAGCTCTCTCAAGTATTGAAGTGCATTAACTCCAAGCATTCAAGAAGCATTCAACGAACTGCAACGATAACGATTCAGCTCATTTAAAGGAGCATTGTGTATTATAAATCTTTTTTATTTCTTTTCATGTACTTTATTTCAGCAGGGGCTGAAACTTAGATTTTGAAATTTTTTTCTTTATTAATTATTTTGGATTAATTTGTCTGATTATTGTAAAGGTTGTGGTTGGTGAACCTAAAAAAAAATTAACTAAATTTTAGGCTAGTGAGCCTAAAAAAACTATCCGATTGTAATATTACAAGATTATAGTAAAATTTTCAAGTCTTGCTTGAGGAGTGGACGTAGGTGCTGGGAGTGCATCGAACCACTATATAATTTTTTTGTTTGTGTGTGTGATATTGCTTCTTACATTTCTTTGCTCTCACATCTGATTCACATAGGCTTCAAACATTTTCACTATATATTTCTATTTTATGTTTTTGAAAATCCAATTTACCCCTCCTCTTGGGTTGTCTAGCAAGGCAACAAGATGATCAAAATGTATGGCTTCATTAAGAATGGAGAAGAGCCCTACAATTATAAGTGGATAAATGGTCTGACAGTAGTATTTTTTATCTTTTACGTGGATGATATTTTTTTAATAAAAAATGATATCTCTGTACTGCAAGAAATAAAAGTTTGGCTATCATCTCAATTCTCCATGAAGGACTTGGGTGAAGCATCCTATATTCTAGGAATGAAGATCTATAGGGATAGATCTAAAAGGATGCTAGTGCTATCCCAGTCCACGTACATAGAAATTATGCTGAAGAGGTTTAGCATGAAGAATTCCAAGAAGGCCAAGAAGGGCTATCTTCCGATAGGCCATGAAATTTCTTTCTGTAAGAAGGATTGTCCGACAACTTTTGAAGAGAGAGAGAGCATATGAGTAGAATTTGATAGTAGGATCTATCATGTACGCCATGACATGTACGAGATCAGATGTGGTATACTCACTAGGAGTAGTGAGTAGATACCAATCTAATCCAAGGGAGAACTACTGGAAGATGATGAAAACCATCCTTAAGTATTTAAAAATACTAAGGATTAGTAGCTGGTTTATGGTGAGTCAGATCTAAAAATTATGAGGTTTATAGACTCTAGTTTTTAATCTGATCATGATGATAGAAGAAGCATGTCGGATTATATTTTTATCCTAAATGATAGAGCTATTTGCTAGAAAAGTTTCAAGCAGCACACTATGGCAAACTTTGTATGCAAGATGGAGTACATCGCAACATCGAATATCGTGAAGAAAGTGGTATGGCTGAGAAAGTTCATCATCAAGCTTAGAGTAGCATCCTTCCATGATGGTCCGGTCCTACTTTACTATGACAACACTGGTGCCATTGCTCAAGCGAAGGAACCGAGGCATACCAATGAATAAAGTACATACTACACTACTACCATCGATCTGAAAGATTGTGGGTCGAGGTAACGTCGATCTTTAGAAGATTGATGAAAAGAAGAACCTGATCGACCCCTTCACTAAAGCCGTGGTAGTAAAGGAGTTCGACAACCACAAGTCGAAGATGGGTATTAGACACTATATTAAGTAATTTTGGGATAAGTGAGAGTTATTGAAAATTATATTCCAAAGCCAATCATCAATCTGTTGATGGTTATACTATTTTATAATTATAAATAATTTATTATAAAATAAAATAAATATTTTAATATTTTCATCATAAAGTCTACATCTTCTAAGGAACTTCTTTATTGTGATGAAGCCCTTAGGACTATTAAGTTTCGATAAAGAGAGAATTTATCGATTAGTTCTTAAACTATTTATGACTAAATGATACGTTGTTAATTAGGATGATAATATTTATCGAGTATAGATCGTTATATGCCATATAGGTTGGTTGTCCTCTTAACTAAGAAGTGTGGGGACACTGGTATGGCATATATATAAGATGTAAGAATACATCGAGTTGAAAAATATATCCTAAAGCCAATCATCTAAGTGGTAGATGATTGAAATTAGTATATGAATTATCTAATAATAATAGTTATTTGGCTAGTTCATCATAAAAGTTTTATCTTTTTTAAATAAACTCCTAAATTATGATGAAATTCTTAGAACCACAATCAATCGATAAAGAAAGATTTATTGGATGGTTCTTAAATTATTCACAATCAAATGATAAGTTATTAATAAGGATGATAATTTATCGAGTGTAGATCATTGTATGCCATATGTGTTGGTTATCCTCGTAACATAGTGGTATGGAGACATTAGTATGGCATTCATATAAGATGTAGGAGTACATCTATATTAAGCATGATCAATGTAGTACTCTACTATCAAGAGTAGCTAGCTAAGGCCAATGGATATAAGTGTTCCTCCGACTTGAGATCACCAGATGACTTGCAAGCAACTCACTATACTTTGGTATTGGACTGTCTATATTTCTAATATAGATTTAGAATATTTTTGGATATAGTCAAGTATTTATGAAGTCGATGTATGAGTCAAGATGGGATTGACCACTCCTGATTAGCTTCAAGAAGAGAATGACTCATTGTGTTTTAATTTAGCAAAACCTAGGCTTGGGTAATCCTCATGAGGAGTCACGAGATTTATAAATTTTGAGATATAATAGAGATGACTTGTATGAGTATTGATAGCATACTCGAAGTTGTCTTGAGCATTATTAGTTAAATGAATGAATTATATGGTAACCATGAGCCAAAATCTAAGAATGTTGCTTTGCATACATTCGATATATCCGGACGTCGGGAACCATTGCTAGATGGTTACTTTGACTGGTATAGAAATTGGTTCCTATGCTACTAGCTTAGGTTCGAACCTATGGGGTGACATACATTAGAGGTTGTAATCTGATTAGATAGTTAATCAATGATTGATAATCATTCTATGGTCAAATATTCAATGCGATTGATGTTTGACCTAATGCAAGTATTATAGAAGGATAGATTAGCAATTAGATTGCCAATTGGCTCAATCTGATTGAGCAATCAGGTTGAGATCAAGTTTAATTAAATAAGATTCAATTAAAATTAGTTTGTACTTAATTAGATTAAGTCTAATTAATTTATTGGATAAGCTAATTACAAGGGAGAACAAGTTTCTGTTCGACTAGGACTTAAGTATACCTAATTTTTAATTTAATTAAAAATTAAATTAGATTTAAATATAATTTAAATCTAATTTAATTAAGTTTATAATTAGATTAATATTGTCTATTAATTAGGTTGACTTAAATCTAAATTAAATAAGATTTAAATTGGCTTTGACCTAGTGTATAAGAGAATCCTAGTTAGACTAGGATTCTATCTTCTCCCTTGCACCACTTTAGAAAGCCCACGCCCACATATTTGTTTCTAGATTTTTACATGATTTTTTTCATGCCTAATAGAAGTCTCCCACACCCCATATTTGGTGAATTTAGAATTTTATTTGACTTGGTCAAATATAGGAATTGGTTTTGAGTTTTACTCTATTTGATAGAGTCCTATGAAACCAAAACACCTCTTCCCAACTTGCACCAATTTTTTCTCCATGCCATATTATTTCTTTTTGTCACCCTTTTTCCTGATGTGTGTGTTATTCCCTGATCTTGATGCATAAAAAATAGGGGAAGGGGCATCCAAGAGTTGGATGCCCCATAATTTCCAAGTTTGACTAGGTCATTTGACCTAGTCTTTCCTATATTTGTGGTGCCTCCTATTAGATAGGAAGGGGGCATCAAAACACCTATGTTTTCCACAGTAAAAACTAGAGAAAAAAGAGGATTGGTGTGGAGGTTTTGGTCACTAACATTGTTGGAGGAAGGGCTTCAATTAAGACATCAAATATTGATGTCTTGAAGGGACAAAGGTAAGAGAAGATTATCTTCTCTTTATTTTTCTTTTAAGTATTTTTCTTTTATTTATTTTATATAATTTTTATATGATAAAAATTTAAGAGAGAGAGGAAGAAGGCATGGGGATCTGTGCTCCAAGGTGTTGGGGCATAGTGATCATTTTTGGATATGATCTGATCATGTCCTAATGAGAGAAGAAGAAAAGAAGAAGGTCTTCTCTTAGGATTTTTTTGAGAAGCCTTCTTCTCCATTTTTGTGAGATTTTTCTATGAAAAAATTAGAGTGTGTAAGATCTAGAAACATAAAAAAAGTCTAGGGGAGAAGGTCTTCCCTTGTTCTAGCATAGAGATATTTTCAGGATATCAATCGTTGATGTCCTGAAGGAGAATATTTATCTTCTCTTAGGATCTTTTCTAATATATTTTATTTCTAATTTAGAAATCCAAGAGTTGATTTCCTTTCCTTAAGCCTCCTTCTTATTCTTCAATCTCTGGGAGTGTTCAAGAAGAATCCGAAGATAAATTTTTTGATTAACCATCAGAAGGGATCCACGGAGAAGCTACATTTTGAAGTGGATCTATCAATTCGACGAACCTTCAATTTGTTGCAAGCCTCCGTATGGTACACCAGTAGAGGTCGGATGCATGTGCAGCTCCAATGATAATAATAAAAGTTAACTACAAAATTCTTGACCAATACGAAGATAAGAGATTTGATCTTTTCTCTCACCTAGATGCGATCTAGGATTTAGATCTAGAATTGTTCTAGATCTAGGGTATTGATTTGATCAATACCAAAGCTTTTATTTTCAGATTTAAGAATGCATTATGACATGTTATAGGTTCTAAACATAGGATTTAGTAATTAGATTACATGCTTTTGTAGATTAAATGGTTTAATCTACATCTTCTGCTGTGTTATATTTCAAAAAAATTTTGAAATTCAAGTATGAAATCTTGCATATTTTCCATCAGTGGTATTAGATCCACTAGGTTCTTTGATAACATGATCATATTTGCATTAAGATAAATCCAAAAATAAAACTCTAAAGATTACACATACTGCTATAAGGTTGTCCTGCTATAAGATTTATCCCTTACAGTAAAGAGATTGTTCTCACATGTGCTGATCTATTTTTGAATCATGAATAAGTTAGATATGATCTAAATAATTTTATAATTTATTTTTTTAATTTTAAATCTAAATAAATAGATGTTAGATCTATTTTAGATTATTTAGATTAGATCTAAATAATATCGGATTGTACATACTGCTATAAGATTGTCCTGTTGTAAGGTTTACCCCTTACAGTGGAGAGGTTATCCTAGTATGTGCTAACCTGAATAAATCATAAATATGTTAGATAAGATCTAAGATAATTTATGATTTATTTTTAGATTTTAAATCTAATTTTAAATGATTTATGATCTGATCCATATGATATATTTTTGTTAGATATATGTGCCCTAGAAGCCAGAATTGGCTGACACTTTTAATACACTTCTAGGGGCAAAATTATAATTTTGACTAAAATCAATAAATGGGTTATTTTCTATCACATATGTATTTATTTATGTCTGTGATACATCCTTTGAGTTAATGATAAGATAATTCATATTTTTTCAAGAGTTGAAATGTTAAGACATGGAATAATCATTATTAACTCATAAATTGCTCTTGGCCATAGGATCATCACGAGGTGAGTGAAATTGATCCGGAAGGTTGGTGTACAATCGCTTCTCTTTAGTAGAATAATCTTGAAGTCTATGGTGTGGAGACCAGAGCGAGGTACAGGTACTCGTAGAGAAACGAGGGCAATGTAGCGTGAACGCACCTCGATAGTCATTAGGGGTTCCCTTTCTCGCAAATCTGACTCGAATGCCTGTAGTAAGTATATCTGGTTCTTTGACCTGAGATGCATTCGGGCAGTTTCACCTTGAGGGCGTTTATAGTTTGACTACACCATTACTCGGTCCCTTAGCCATATGGAACCCTGAGGTTGGTAATGTTGGCTATGACATGTTCATGGTAGAAAACTGGAATTGCATCAAGATTGGAAATTATTCTACCTCAGTGTAGAGGAGTAGGCCCTATGATGAATCATGAGAATCCAAGTCCAAAATGCCATGGCCATGGTAGAGTGAAATTAATTAGAACAGAGTTTCTATTTAGATTTTCACATGGACATCGAATCGAAATGATTACATCATATGACAGAGACTAGGGTTTGACGAGTTCACTTAACCCTATATGATCGGGCTCAAAATAGAAGACTGAATCAACCAGGTAGCTGCACGCAAGAGGTCTTCGCATTCAGCTCTGATGGTTTGCCACCATATTACTGCTAGGTTGTCACTGGTGGATTTTTGGGAGCAATTAGAATTTTTGAAATATCTCTCTTGATCCAATCAGATCTGAACGAATCTAACTCGAAAAATTAGGATTTTTCCCATCAAAAGGTACATCGAGCAACAAACAAAAAATAAGTAGAAAGAGATAGACCTATTCCTCATCAGAGAGAAACTCTATGATTGGTTTAGAGGAGGATCTAGGTCTAGTGGATGATAAGTGAGGTGTAGGTCGAGGAGATGGTGAGGGTTGAGAAGTGGATGGAGTTCGAGATCCAAGGCTGCCAATCTAATCCATAATCTATCATAATGATTTGATGAGGACTTTAGTAGTGGTGCACTGGATGATGATGTTCTCCTCTAGTCTCGTTGTAATTCTGGTTCAATCTAAGTTGATGACCCATGTTGTTTCTTCTCTAAAATTTCAAGCCTTTGTAATAATCCACTAAGTTGCTAGCTAAGATTTCAGTCTATCCCTCAGAAGATATCTTTTGTTTCTCAACACTCACCAACAGTTGATGCTTTACACTAGAGAAGATATCAATGAACCTTTCAGACACCTTTTGAACTACTTGCTCTACCACCCTTTCAATTAAACTTTCTTGATCAAAATCAGAGGGAGGTGCAGGAAATTGACTTGGAGGTCCTTGTAGAGTATGCGGAGACTCTGGTGTGGTGAATGAAGGTCTAGCTACAGAGGATGATGGTGGAGGAGGTGGAGACCTGTGCTCCTCAAGCTCATTCCTAGTAGCAACTTCTTCATCTGCCCACATCCATCTATCATCTTCTTTTATAAATTTTATTCGATTCAAAGTTTCCTCATTTATATAGTTGGTGTGCACCAACTTCTTGAAGTGTTCACCTTCTAGATTAACATGAAAATTCTTGAAGATCAGGGTGAAAATCATCCCATAGGGCAAATATGCTTTGCTTTTATTGGCTGTGTCCTTTAACTATTGAAACATTAGTGATGGAAAGTTTATGGATGTCCCGGTTACCAAGTAGAACATAATAGCCAGTTCTTTCTTCCCAACCCAGTCATATCTTCCTATCTTTGAGAAAATTATATGACTCATAATGCAATGTAATAATCTCATTTCCACTGAGAGAAGATATGAGACTAATTGTTGATTTTTATCTACATTTTTTCTTTCCAAAATGCACTTTAAAGCTTCAGTTTTATTCCTTAAATTTAGATAGACCTAGGTACTTCTAAGAGTTGCCCTATCTTCCTCTTGTCCAAAGAGATGTGTACTTCTTTAACAATCAATTCTATCCTTGATGCATGCTCAAAGCTAATATTCTCATAGAACTCTCTAATAAGGTCCAGATATAAGTTTACCTCAAGAGAGCATAGCTTCTCCCAATCTTGTTGCCTCAGCCACGATCCAATACAGAAATTTTTCTTATTTAGGTATCCAATGTCCACATTCCTACCCATTGGGACTGTCCTCGTGGCAATGAATACTTGAGCTCATGAAGAAGAGGCGGATGGAGAAGCTTGGGACATGTCCCACTGCCGCTTTGCCCTAGCTTCGATCGAAGGAGTGATGGATGGTCTTTATGTGGTGAAGGTTCTCTTCCTTGGAGCAATTGGAGTCTCGGATTTGGATAGAATGGATAAAAAAATAGTGATTCAGGAGGTTTGGTAAAGTGGATGGGTGTTTGGAAGAGTTTTTGGGGAGAGGTCTCAGAAAAATGAAAGGAACGAATGAGAGAGGGGACCTCTTGGAAGTTCGATTAAAAAGAGCCCCACGAAATTAAAGAGTTCTCATCTGAGCTCTCGCTTTTAAAGTGAGAGGTTTCGAAACATAGCCGAGAGGTCTAGTATATAAATCGAGACTTCTTGAGCATAGAAGGAAAAATTAGAATAAAAATGGAAATTTCAAGCCAACTTTTCTTGAGTTTTCAAGATTTAATTAGGGGTGTTTAGGATGCTAAAAGGAGACCAAAAATAATCCAATAAATTCAAGATTAAATATTTTTATAGAGGATCACATATACCAAGTTCATCCCAGATTTTTTAGAATCTATCTTCATTTAGAGGTTTTGTAAGAATATCAGCTAGTTGATTTTTAGTTGACACAAATTCAAGCAAAATGTTATTATTTTGAACATGATCCCGTATGAAGTGATGTCTAATTTCAATATGCTTGGTTCTTGAATGTTGAATAGAATATTTTGTCAAGTTTATGATACTAGTATTATCACACCTAATGGGTATATTATTTTGCTTAATTCCAAAGTCTTTGAGTTGTTGCTTGATCCATAGTATTTGAGCACAACAACTCCCCGCAGTAACATATTCGGCCTCGGTCGGTGATAATGCTATAAAGTTTTCCTTCTTGCTATACCAAGAGATCAAGTTTAATCCTAAAAATTGATTGGTGTCACTAGTACTTTTTCTATCTATTCTATATCCTCCATAGTCTACACAGTGTATCCTATCAATTCAGTAGAGGATTATTTTGAGTACCAAAGTCCTAGGTTATGTGTGTAGATCAAATATCTAAATATTCTCTTGATAGCTAGTAAATGAGATTCTTTAGGATTGGATTAAAATCTAGCACACATGTAAATACTAAACAATATATCAAGCCTACTTACAGTTAAATAGAGTAGAGATCCAATCATACCTCTATAAAGCTTTTTATTTATGGTCTTATCATTTTCATCTTTGTCGAGTTTGCATGAGGGGCTCATTGGTGTGCCGATCTCTTTTTTATTTTTCATGCCAAACTTTCTCAGCATTTCTTTGATGTACTTTATTTGGCTAATGAAAATGCCTTCCTTTGATTGTTTGATTTATAGTTCAAGAAAGAAATTCAGCTTTTCCATCATGCTCATTTCAAATTCGTCCTGTATTAACTTTATAAACTCTTGACAAAGAATTTCAATAGTAGCTCCAAATATGATGTCATCCACATATATTTGAACTACAAGAAGGTCATTATTTTTTTTTTCAAAAATAGTGTAGTGTCCACACTTTCTCTAATAAAATTATTTTATAATAGAAATTTACTTAATCTCTCATACCATACTCTAAGTGCTTGTTTAAGTCCATATAGTGCTTTATTTAATTTGTACACATGGTTAGGAAGTGAGTGATTTTCAAAATCGAGTGGTTGTTCTACAAAAGCTTCTTTAACAATATAACCATCCAGGAAGGCACTCTTTATATTCATTTGAAATAATTTAAAGTTCACATAGCAAGCAAAGACAAGTAATAATCTAATAGCCTCTAATTTTTCTATAGGAGCATATGTTTCATCAAAGTCAATTCCTTCTTCCTAATTATATCCCTTAGCAACTAGTCTAGCTTTATTTCTTACTACATTTTCATGTTCATCTAATTTGCTCCTAAATACCCATTTTATCCCAATTATGGGATGATCAATTGGTCGATTTACAAGAGTTCATACATTATTTCTTTCAAATTAGTTTGGTTCATCTTACATAGCTAGCATCTAATTAGAGTCTTTTTTAGCTTCTTCTATATTCTTAGGTTCTATTTGAGAGACAAAAGCAAGATAATCAAATGTATCTTTAAAAAAAGATCTAGTTCTTATCCCTTGTGAAGAATCACATAAAATCAATTCTCTTGGATGATTATGTGCATACCTCCACTCCTTGGGTAGATCTCCATGATCATTAGATGTTTATTTTCACCGTTCTAATCCTGTTCAATGGTTGTTGTAGATTTACCTTTGTCACGAACATTGTTGTCCTTCAAGTTTAGCTCCTTCATTCTATCTTCGAGAATTCTTGTGTCATCATCAAAAACATCTTTCTTTCTCGAAGATTGATTGTTAGCTTCATCAAAAATAACATGAATTGATTCTTCAACAACCAATAAATGTTTGTTGAAGACCCTATATGCTTTACTAGATGTAGAGTATCCAAGAAAAATACCCTCATCAGCCTTAGCATCAAATTTACCTAGATTATTCTTACCATTATTATGAATGAAGAATTTGCAACCAAAGATATGAAAATAATTAATATTAAGTCTTTTTTTTTCAAAGCTCATAGGGGGTTTTCTTTAAAATCAGGTGAATAGAAACTATATTAAGGACGTAATATACTATGTTAATAGCTTCAGCTCAAAAGTATTTGAATAGATTCTCTTCACACAATATGGTACGGGCCATGTCATCTAAAGTTCTATTTTTTCTTTCAAATACTCTATTTTCTTGAGGAGTTCTAGGTATAGAAAAATTATGTTCTATACCATGTTCATTATAAATTTTTTAAAGAAATTTATTTTCAAATTCTATGCCATGATCACTATGAATACAAACTATAATTAAGTTTTTTTTTATTTATTACTTTCTTGTAAAACTTTGAAAATATTGAAAAAGCTTTATCTTTGTGTGCCAAAAACAAAACCCATGTGAATCAAAAATAATCATCAACAATCACAAGACCATACTTCTTTCCTCCAAGGCTTGTAGTCCTAGTAGGTCCAAACAAATTCATATAAATTAATTCAAGAGGCCTAGAAGTTAAAATCATAATTTTAGATTGAAAACTCTTCCTAGTTTATTTTTCAAATTGGCAAGCATCACAAACATGATCAAATTTAAAATTCAATTTTGGTAGCTCCTTAACTAAGTCTTTCTTCAGCACTTTAGATAGAGTATGCATTCTAGCATGACCTAACCTATGGTGCCAAAGTCATCTAGTTTCTTTAATGTTAGCATTTATTGTAACTAGGCATTGACCACTCTTCAAGGCAATTTTATTAAGATTTATCTTGTAGATATTTCCATGCCTAAATCCAATGAATTTTAAACTATCATCCAAGGAATAAGATACTTTGCACAAAGAAGATTCAAAAGAAATTCTAAAACCTTTATCATAAAGTTGACTAATACTAAGCAAGTTATATTTTAAATTATCAACTAATAATACATTATTTATAAAGGTAGAAGGAGTAATCTAAATTTTACCAATGTCAATTATTTTTTCTTTGTTGTTATCGCCAAAGGTGACTACTCCTCCTTTCTTCCTTTCTAGGATAAAGAATTGCTCCTTATCACCTGATATATGCCTTGAGCAGCTGCTATCCAAGTACCACTCGTATTTAGATCCTTGGGCTACAAGGCATTCCTGCATAAAAAATAAAGTGATAGTTTTAGGTACCCAAGTCTTCTTGGATCCTTTTGGATTAGTGATCATGGTTCTTTTTGGAACCCAAATTCTTTTAACTTGTTTTCCACTGAATTTTCTAATATTACATTCAAATGCCTTGTGTCCTACTTTTCTACATCTAAAGCAAGTGATATGTGAAGTGCTAATTGATGTGGGTGTAGTGAAAAAAATTTTTAGAAACTTAATTTTGTCTTTAAGTTTGTATCCTAGTCTGACTTTATCATAAACTCCTCTTTGATTATTTAAAATTATTTATAATTTTTTAGAACTATAAGTAAATTTATCAACTAAAGATTTTAATTTATCCAATTCATCCTTTAGAATTTTATTTTCTTCTTTTAACTTATTATTGTTACTAATTACTTCTTCCTTTTCTTTTAAAAGAGTTTGATTTATTTTCTTAAGATTTTATTTTTTATACTAATCTTCTTAAAATCTTTTACTAAGTCATAAAAAGCATCTTGAAGCTCATCAAAAGTAAAATCTGAGTCAAGAGTGGAGGATACCTCATCATCTTATGCCATGAAGCATAAGTTTGCTATGTTTTGATTTTCTTCCTCCGAGCTTGACTCGTCACTATCACTCCAAATCGCTAACATAGCTTTCTTCTTCATTCTTTTTGGCATCTTCTTTAACTGAGAATATTCAACCCTAAAATATCCTGGCTTCTTGCATTTGTAGCAAGTGGGCTGATCCTTCTCCTTTTCTTTCTCTTTCTTCCTACTAGCTTTTTCTTTAATGAAGCTCCTCTTCTTGAATCCTTATCTTCTTCTTCTCATAAACTTGAATTTTCTGATCACCAGGGCCATGTCTTCATCATTCTCCTCACTGGTAGATAGACCACCTTTTTCTTCAGCTGCCATGGATTTCAGTGCTATTATTTTCTTCTTCTTGTTGTCCTCTGCATCGTGCCGACCCATGGTAAGCTCATGTATCATCAAGAATCCAATGAGCTCTTCTAGAGGTAGAGTGTTCAGATCTTTTGCCTCCCGGATGGCTATCACCTTGGCATCCCATGTTCTAGGCAAAGATCTAAGAATTTTTCTTACCAATTCACTATTAGTATAAACTTTTTCTAAGCTTTTCAAATCATTTATAATATTAGTAAATTTTGTATACATGCTAATGATAGATTCAGTAGGATCCATTTTAAATAATTCATATTGGTGGACTAGCATGTTTATCTTGGTTTTTTTTATTTGATTTATCCCTTCATACAAGATCTCAAGTCTATCCCAAATTTTCTTTATAGAATTGCAAGTGAAAATTCGATTAAACTCATTTGCATCAAGGGCACAATAAAGTACATTCATTACTTTGGCATTTAATTGGATAAGTTTCTTGTCCATTTTATCCCAATCCTTCTCTAGCTTAGGAGAGGATGTGCCATTGACAATGATTATAGGTGTATGTGGCTTATTGACAATGACATTCCATATGTCATGTCGAGGGCTTGAATTAAAATGTGCATACGAGCTTTCTAATAAGTACAGTATGATCCATTGAAAAGAGATAGCCTATTTATGGATTGTCCTTCGATAAGTGAACCTCCTAGTTGGGTTGACATGATCTTTATCTCTAGTTGATAAAATCAATAATTAGTAGAGAACCAAGGCTCTGATATCAATTGTTACCCAGCTAGACAACCCAAGAGTGGGGGGTGAATTTGGTTTTCAAAATCTTAAAATAGATATGTGCAGTGAAAACATTTGAAGCCTATGTGAATCAGATGTGATAGCAAAGAAATGTAAGAAGAAATAGCACATACATATAAATAAAGAATTTTATAGTGGTTCGGTGCAATCCCAGCACCTTTGTCCACTCTCCAAGCAAGACCCTTGAAAATTTTACTATAATCCCATAAGATTATAGCCAAATAATTTTTTCAGGCTCACTATCCCAAAATCTAGTTGGTTTTTTCCTAGGTTCACCAACCACAACCCTTATAATAATCAAAAATAATTAATGAAGAGAAAAACCATAAAATCCAAGTTTCAACTGCTGAAATCAAGTACATGAAAAGAAATAAGAAAGATTTACAATATACAATGCTTCTTTAAATGAGTTAAATCATTGTCATTGCAGTTCATTGAATGCTTCTTGAATACTTGGAGTTAATGCACTTTAAACTTAAGAGAGCTTTGAGTGAAAAGGATTGCTCATGGAAAACAAGGCATTCATTACTTTTCTCTCATTTTTCTTGGATTTCTATTTTTTTGAAAAATGCATCTTCTTTCTTTTATAGTTGGAGCATTTTCTCTCATCTGGATATGATTGAAGTTCAGAAAAAGTAAAATCTAATTATTGGAGAGCAACAACTAGCCATTGGAAGCGAGAAAATCTGATCTAGAATGCCCCATCAAAAAGTTGTCATCATTTCTTGAGACCTCTTGGTTTGTCTCGAGATGTCTTGCCAGATTTTGAGACCTCTCGATTTGATCAGGAGATCTCTCACCTTTAGTTGCTCGAAAAATAGCTTTCTAGAAAAAATGATTTGCCTGAGATCGAGAGCTCTCACCAAAATGTGAGACCTCTCACTCTCAAAGCACAGAAGCTATGTTTCTATCTTTTGAGATCAAGAGCTCTCGAGATTAACTTGAGACCTCTCAAAATCATGCTAGAAGCTTATTTGGGCATGCCAGACCTCACGAGAGCTCTTGAAAAAATTTCAAGATCTCTTGAAAAATTGACCCATAATAATTTTAAGGGAATTCTTGCTGCCAAACAAGGGGATTTGATTTTTGTTTGAATTAAACTTTGTATCATCCTTGTTTTGATCAAAAAGCTCTTTTTTCTGACATTTGAATGCTTAAAATAAAATATATTAATAATTATTTACTTTAATATTTGGTCATCATCAAAATCACTTAGGGGGTCAACACACCTTATCAAAATGCATGTTCCAACTCTGAGATGCTTATTTCAATCCATAAATGGATCTTTGAAGCTTGCACACTTTGTACTCATCTCTGAATGTAAACCTCTTAGGTTGTATCATATACACCTCTTTGGTCATCTCTCCATTTAGAAAAGCTATCTTCACATCCATCTATCAGATTTCATAGTCCAGATGGACAACTATCGCAAGTATTATCCGAATGAATTTGAGTATTGCCACAAGAAAGAACGTCTCATCATAGTCAACACCATATTGTTGACGATATTTCTTGGCAATCAGATGGTCTTTATAAGTCTCAACCTTCTTATCTATGCCCCTCTTCTTCTTTAAAATCCACTTACACCCAATAGGTTTATCCCCTTTAGGTGAATCAACCAATGTCCACACATTATTAACCTTCATGGACTCTATTTCAGATTTTATGGTCTTAAGCTATTTCTCGAAATTAGGTCTCTACATTGCATCCATATAGGTGATCGAATCCTCATCATTCTCATCGAGTTCGATGGGATCACCATCTTAGACTAAGAAATTATAGTATCTATCTGGTAGATACGGTACTCTACCATATTGTCTTAATGATGTAGGTACATTAGGCTCTGGATTTGATCTAACCAAATCTGATTCTGGTTCGGCTACTGGTGACGGTCTTTCTACCTATTGAACTTCATCAAGTTCAACCTTAGAGGCAATAATTTCATCACCAAAAAACTTTTTTTCTAAAAAGAGTGCCTTAAGGCTGATGAACACCTTTTGTTCATCAACATGGTAGAAAATATATCCTTTGGTTTTTTTTGGGTACCCTATGTGATAGAAAATATGCAAGATTTCATGCATAAATTTCGAAACTTTTTCGAAATATAGAGCAGCGAAAGACATAGATTAAACTATTTAATCTACAACATGCATGTAATCAAATTACAAAATCCTACATCAAGGATCTATAGCATGTTATGATGCAAATATAAATCTAAAATTAAGTTAATCATAAGTGGTATTGATCATATCAATACCTAGATCTAGAACAATTCTAGATCTAATCCTAGATTGCATCTAGGTCACTAAGAGATCAGATCTCTTACCTTTGCACGGGTCGAGAACTCTGTGGTTGAATCTGTTGTTGCCTTTGGAGCCGCACATGTGTCCGACCTCTATAGGTGATCCATACGAACCTACAACACAGATCGAAAGTTCGTCGAACGAAGATCCGCTCGAAGTACTAGCTTCTTATGAATCCCTTCTGATGGTTAATCAAATACATGTTCTTCAAATCTCTTAGACAATCCAAGAGATGAAGAACATGAGCAGGAATGAGGGAGGAATTCAATCATTGGATCTCCCATGAAACAAAAATAAAAAGACATATGGAATAAACCCTAGGAGAAGACAAATCTTCTCCTTCAAGACGTCAATGGTTGATGTTCTAAAAACATCTATTATGCTAGGTTCAGAAAAGACCTTCTTCTTTGGATTTTTTTCTAATTTTTTAGATATCACACCCTCAGATTTTTCTCATAAAAATTTCATAAATAAAATTGAGAAGAAGGGCTCTCAAGAAAATCCTAAGAGAAGACCTTCTTCTCTTTTTCTCATCGCATTAGGACATGATCAGATCATGTCCAAAAAGGATCACCATGTCCCAACACCTTGGAGTACAGATTCCATGCCCACTTCCTCTCTCTCTCTCTCTGATCTTTATCATATAAAAATCACATAAAATAATGAAGAAGAACATACTCAAAAGAAAACAAAGAGAACATAATCTTCTCTTACCTTTGTGCCTTCATGACATTAACGATTGATGTCTAGATGAAGACCTTTTCTCTAAGGATCTTGATGCCATCTTTCCTCAATCCCTTCTTCTCTCTCTCTTAGATTTTTATCATATAAAAATCATAAATAAAATAGGATGAGAAAAATGTAAAAGAAAAATATAAGAGAAGACAATCTTCTCTTACCTTATCTCTTCAAGACATCAACCTTTGACATCTTAATTGAGGATTCTTCTCCAAGAATCTTGGCACCACAAATCCTCCACACCTTCTCCTCCTTCTCCTCTAATTTTTCATAATTTTTTTAGGATTTTTCACATTCTAAAACCATCTCATAAGAGGCATCCACCTTTTATTGCAAGACTAGGTCAAAACCTAGTCAAAGGAGGACTTCTATGGGGCGTCCAACTCTTGGATGCCCCTCCCTTGATTTTTGGCATGTGAAATAGAAAAACAACACCCAAGAAAAAGGGAGAAAGGAGAGAAATCAAAAGGAGGGCATGGGTAGAGGTGGCTCACAAGGGAGAAAGGAGTTTGGTCAAAAGGGGACTCTTGCAAGAAGGAAAGAAATCCCAACTCTTTCTTGTTTTGACCAAGTCAAAAACAAACACCCAAATAATCTGATATGTGGGCGTGGAAGGCCTTCTTGGGTGTGAGAATACATAGAAAAAATCTGGAATTTAAAAGTGAGGCATGAGCTATTGCTATTGTTGGCGTAAGGAAAGAGAGAGAGTCCTAGTCCAACTGAGACTCCTCTTGTTTGACTATGTCAAAATTATTTTAAATCTAATTTAAATTCCATTTAAACTAGATTAATAGCAACTCAATTAAGGGTGATCCTAGTCCAACAAGGAGCCTAGTTAAATTAGATTAAATCAAGATTTAAATCTAATTTAAATCCTAAGTCAATCAGATGCACCCAAGTCCTAGTCAAACAAGAAATTATTCTTTCTTTGCAATTGACTTATCCAATAAAATCAACTAGATTTAATTTAATTAAATCTAAATTAATTCTAATTAAATCTAATTTAATTAAGCTTGATCTCAGCCTGATTGCTCAATCAAATTGAGCTAATTAGTAATCCAATTGCTAATTGATCCTCCTGCAACATTTGTATTAGGTCAAACATCAATCGCATTGAATGTTTGACCTCGAAATGATTCTCAATCATTGATTAACCATCCAATCAAATTACAAGCTCTAATATATGTGACCTCATAGGTTCGAACCTAAGTCAATAGTATAGGAATCAATTTCTGTATCAATCAAAGTTACCATCTAGCAATGGTTTCCGATGTTCGGATAGGTCGAATGTATGCAAAGCAACATTCTTAGAACCTGATCCATAGTTATTGTATAATTCATCCCTATGATCAATAATGCTCAAGATAACTTTGAGTATGCTATCAAATACTCATACAAGTCATCTCTATTATGTCTCAAAATTTTGCAAATTTCATGACACCTCACGAGGATTACCCAGATCTAGGTTTTGCTAAATTGAAACACCGTGAGACATTCTCTTTCTGAAGTTAATCAGGAGTGGTCAATCCCATCTTGACTCATACACCAACTCTACAAGTACTTAACTATATCCAAAATTCTTTCATTACCTATATTAGAAATACAGACAGTCCAGCACTAAAGTATAGTGAGTTGCTCGAAAGTCACCATGGCAATCTCAGATCGGAGGGATACTTATATCCATTGGCCTTAGCTAGCTTATTCTTGACAATATAATACTACATTAATCATGTTCAGTGCAGATGTACTCCTACATCTCACCTGGATGCCATACCAATATCTTCACACCACTTGGTTACGAGGACAACCAATGCATATGGCATACAACGACCTACACTCGATAAGTTATCATTCTTGTTAATAACTTATTATTTAGTTGTGAACAATTTAAGAACCATTTGATAAATCTTCATTATCGATTGATTATGATTCTAAGGACTTCATCATAATTTAGAAATTCATTTAAGAAAGATAGAACTTTTATGATAAAATAGCTAAATTACTATTATTATTAGATAATTCATATACTAATTCCAATCATCTACTACTTAGATGATTGACTTTAGGACATATTTTTCAACAACTCCCACTTGGACTAAAGCTAATTAGAATGATATTAAGTATCCTATCTTCCACTTGAGTTCGTAGAACTCCTTAGTTTCGAGGCCTTAGCAAATGGGTCGGTCAAGTTCTTTTACATCGATCTTCTAAAGATCAACGTCACCTAGATCAAATATTTAAGATGAAAATAATGTAGAATATGCTGATCCTTTGATTCTTTATCCTAAGCTATGGCTCCAGTGCTAGATAGAACTGGACCATGGGTGGAGGGTGCCACTTCCAACCACTAATAAATCTCAGTAACTACACAGCTTACATGGCAGCATTATATGCCACGATGTACTCTACATCACTAACTAAATAGGATAAAGTATCCTTCTTGAAACCTTTTCAGTAGATTTTTCGTACAATTAGGGTATGAGCCAACATTCTCTTATTGTCATCTTGTTCTGACTGAAATTAAAATATTCATATATTTTAAGTCGGTACTTTCATATTTGAATCACTGAACCTTAGTATTTTCCAAATACTTAGATATTGTCTATACAATTCTCCAGTGGCTCTTACTTGGCTTAGACTAGTATCTGCTCACTACCTCTAGTGAGTATACCATGTCTAATCTCGTACATGGATAAATAAGATGACAGCTAAATCTTTATTCTTTGCAATATTAGAATGCTATTCCGGATTAAGAGAATTTCATCCTCAAACATCACATGTAATAACACTACAAAACATTTTGCCCAATAATAAGTGCAAGGTTTGTCTTTGTTCATAACTAAGGTATACATTTAGAACATATATTAAAACTCTAAGATGATACTCAGACGGGCTTTATAGGTCCTTACCTTCCCGTCTGCACTACTCTGATCCTATTAAAAATCCATTCACATCCAATGGATTTTATCCCTTCAGGTGATCAACTAGTATCCATATACTATTGATTTTTATAGACTTCAATTTGGATCATATGGCTCCAAGCCACTTCTTAGAATCAGACCACTATGCTGTATCCTTATAGGTGATCAGATCCTTATTGTTCTCATCGATCTCAACATGATCACCATCTTGAACCTAGACACTGAAGTATCTATTCGGCTAATGCAGTACCCTATTGGATCTTCTTATAGGTGACACTTTAATGGGCTCTAGATTTGATCTGATCAAATCTAGTTCTGTAGGTTTATTAGATAACGTTGGTTCTTTTCTACCAGTCAAACTTTTACAAGTTCAATTTGATAGGCATCATTTCTTTCTCTAAGGAACTCCTTTCCAAAAGAAATGCCCTACTGCTGATGAATATCTTATGTTCTTTAGCATAGCAGAATTAATAACCCTTAAACACTTATTGGACCAGGATCCAAGTTTATCTATGTGCAAATATACGACATAGGCTTATCAACTCCAAATCCAAAAGTGAGAGAGCCTAGATCTACGCCTGATCCATATCCCATATGGAGTCAATGCAACAGAATAACTCGGTATAAATTTTTAGGGTAAAAAAAATAGTCATAAGAGTATAATCCTACAATAGGCAGGCAAGTATATCCTATTATGGATTGAACCATATCTAACAAAGTCCAATTTCTTCTTTTAGATACACTATGTTCTGAAAAAGAATCCACTGAGAGAGAATCCTATTCTCTCCTAAATATGTCATAAACTCACTAGATAAGTATTTGCCTCCTCGATCTGATCGAAGAGTTTTAATATCTTATCTAGTTTATTTTTATTTTTCATTATTGAATCATTTGAATATTTTAAATAATTCATCCCAAACATATCCATGCCTAGATAGATCATCTGTAATGAAATATTAATATCTTCCTTTGGCACTTAAGTTCAAGGTCCACATATATTACTATGTATGAGACTTAGAATGTTATCGGCTTCTTCACCTTTTTTCAGTAAAAGGTGACTTTGTCATTTTTCCAAAAAGACAAGATCTACAGGCTATCAATGATTCACAATCATTGATATCGAGGTTTTTCTCTCAAGCTAATCCGTTTATCCTATTCTTGTCAATATGACTAAGCCTGTAATGCCAAACATCCATGACATAATCTAACTAGGGTGTGTACATTCCACTTACCTTAAGTCTTTGCAATGAATTGCATAATACCACTGGTATCTAATACCCAAGTAGTAGAATTACATACAGAGAAGTTTTAAGGTGTTATCATATAACATCTTTAATGAGCAACTTTTGCTTCTTTTTCTTGTTCAGCCTGTTATGGTCAAAGAAAGCAAGACAAATCTTCTTCCTATGATCCTGTTTCAAACATTAGAAGTACTATGCCTGATTTGGATTAATCTTGGACTAATTATTTTGACTGAACTCAGAAACTCCAATATAAATCCATTCATACTGCTGAACTAATATTCAACTTTCGATACTGATTATCGAAGTTGGGTCCATAAGTCTTCACTGTCTAATAGTGATAGGAGCAATTAGAATTTAGCCTTAATAGAAAATAATGACCTATTGTATATGAATCATTTTAAGCCTAAAGACTTAGACTTTTGTATAAAGGTTCTTCCACTATTTTATTTAAACTGAAAGCCTCTACCTCTAATTCGAGGAATTACTTTAATTCCCTAGTAGGTATTAGAGTCCACATAGACTGCACACAAGCCCAACTTTGGTTGGCCCATCCATGTACATTTAAAGATAGGTTCATAACCAATTGTTTCTCCAAAATATATTTTTAAAGTAATTTTAATTTTACCCCAGCCTGATCAGTTTGGCTTTGGGCCTTCTCAGATAAAGGGTCAGTTGAAGGAATCCTGGATTTCCCGGTTCCGGTTCGTCCAGACCTGAATTAGCTAAGAGATATATTTCAAAATTTTTCTCTTGATCTTAATCAGATCTTGGATAAGTTTCAGGATCTATTCCTTATTATTTTATAAATAAATAAAATAAGATAAATTAAATCAATATAATTTACCTGATTTGGGTAATCCTATTACCCTGTAGATTGATTCCTGATTGCCAGCGGAAGGTTCTGGATCTTAGCCCACGCAAAGCGCCTGGCCCTCTACCGGTATCCACTGGGTTGGATCTGAAGATCCTTCTTCTTCCCTCATCACACCTCCAAAAATCAGATCTGATCTGATCTGGAGGATCTTCAAAATTTTGGAAGATCTTTGGCAGTCGTCCTTTGCGGCAGCGCTGCGCAGCCTTCTTAGCTTTTGATCGCCTTTCTTTTATCTGAATCGCACAGCAACCTAAATCCAAACACTTTTGGCCTGTGGAGAGCAAGGGGAGTAAGAAGACTATGGCATGGGAGAAGGAGGGGAGAGCAGGCCCCCCGTGTCCCCTTCTTCTTCGTTTGGGGGGGGTGGGCGTGTCTAAATGAGCATCACTCTTACTTTGACAGGGTTAGGGCTGAAGGGGTCTTATTCGAGTTGTATCCGTATTGTTGAGTGGCTGGCAACTTCTTCTTCTCAATCTCCTATATTTGTCGACGAATTCTTGTTGATTCTATTATTCTTAGAATGTGGATGGTTTTGTATCTTTGAGAGCCGGTTTGTTTCGGTGTCGTGTGTTCTTCTCTCAGTGCCTCTTTACGATGTGTGGTCGTCCTAAGACCAGGTTTCTCAACTGGTTCTTCTTAGTTAGGACTCTCGATGTGAGAGTGCAAAGGAGTGTGGATTTTTCCTTGTCGTCTGCGGCTGTGCTGTGGTTTGTGGCTCATCACAGTGTGCTGTTCTAGTTGCTCTATGCGCCTGCTATCGTTTAGGTGTCGTTGAGTCTGCCTATTTCTGTCGCTGTTGTCTGTGTGGCTGCCCTTGTCGTGCGCTTGTCGTGCGAGTTGTTGTTTTCTGGCAAGTGGTGGTGACAGTTTGCCGCATCCGAGTTTCTTCCAGTAGGTATGCAGTGTAGTGCGTCATTGTTTGTAGTGTTCATTATGGGTCAATTATGTCCTATTCATGTTGTTGAACAAATTTCAAAGGTAGTAGCGTTGACTTTTTGACCACGTAGGTGCATAAGGAACAAAGAAAGGGCAAGGGTGATTGTCAAGAGATGGCATAGATATGTCTTACAAATATTAGCAACGGTCATTTTCTGACTGCATGGACCTGTTGCGGTTAGTCGTAGTTCACCAAGTGTATTCCTTGTGTATTCTGATTTCACAGGAACTCTGTGTGTCTCTTGCAGTCGAGGATAACATAGCTTAAGTTTGTTGTGATGGAGGTAGAATGAGTTAATGAAATTTTTATGTTTTTCTAAATTTCGATGGCTATCTCACGATTTTCTCGTGAGAGTCGTAATGTGGTTGAGTAGTGTGTTCGCATTCAGTATGCACTTTTTGTGAGACTAGATCAGTTCAATGATGATTCCCAGAGTGCGAGTAGACCTGGTTCGTTGTAGAGCTTCTGTGTTGTTCATTGTGTGCTGTAGTGGTTTTTATTTGTGTCGTACTATTTTAGTTGTTGTATGTGTCATTGATCCTATCATCGACACATTGAAACTTGTTGGTGTGTGCGTGTGTGTAGTGATGAGTGTGTGCTGATCGTTGTCTGGAGACAGCTGAGAATTGTAGCTTCGATTTGTCGGGATGTTGTTGAGTGGGTGTGTGTTGCTCTGGTATGAAGTCTAGGTCATCTGTGCTGCCCATGAGAGTCCCTACCTCAGTGTGAGGTGATCCTTATCAGTCAGTATTGGGCGGGGTGGCTTCGTGTGCGAACCTCATTTGCATGGGTTATTGTGTTGTTCTTAGTGATATGTGCAGTACTGGGGCGCGTTTTGTTGCGGTCTTCGTCGTGTGTGTAGTTCAGTAGTTTCTTGTGCTATCTTGTTAGCTGTGTGGCGGGAGTTCAAAGCATGTTATTATTGTTATGGTAGTGGGTGAATTCGGTTGTCTACTCTCTTATCCTTGTGTCATGGTGATGTTGTGTGATGTTGTCGTGCAGTTCGATTCGAGGTAGTAGTGTCGAGAGTAGATATATCTGTAATAATTTTACTGACGCTGTCGTGAGTGTTGTTGTTGAGCGTCTGTATGTCGTATTGGCGCATGGTGTTGTGTTTGGACTCTTGTGAGTTGTGTCGTCTATTTTCGACTTCATATCACTTAGTCGGTGCTTTTTGCTTGCGTTGTTTCTTAGTTGGGTGGTGCGGTTCGTGTTGTTGTTGGTGTGGGTGGTTGGCGCTGATGTGCTAGGGTAGAATGTAGTTATTTCCAGTTGATTGTGCGAATCGCGTTCGCTGACAAGTAGTAGCATGCTATAGCCAAATACACCTCAAGGTTCCATATGGCTAGGAGACCGAGTAATGGTGTAGTCAAACTATAACACCCCTCAAGGTGAACTGCCGATGCATCTTAGGTCAAAGAACCAGACCAACTACTGCAGCATCGAGTCAGTCATTGACGAGAAGGTAGACTTCCTAATGACTACTCGAGGTGGTCACGCTCAGTGCCCTCGTTCTCTAATGAGTATCTGTACTTTCGCTCCGGGTCTCCACACCGTAGACTCAAGATACATCACTAAAGAGAAGCGATCGTAACACCAACCTTCCAGATCATCACCATCCTCGTGATGATCTATGGTCGGGAGCTGTTTATGAGTTAATAATGATTATTCATGTCTTAAATTTTCAACTCTTGAAAATATGAATTATCATTATCATTAACTCAAAGGATGTATCACAGACACTAAATACACAGGTGTGAAGAAAAATACCCAATTTCATTAATTATAGTCAAAATTACAATTTTGCCCTAGAAGTGTATTACAGTTGTCAGCCAATTCTGGCTTCTAGGGCACATATATCTAACAATCTCCCACTTGTCCTAAAAGCAAATTGGCTACAAGTCAAGTCCCATCTTCTCAGCTGGGCTTCGATCTTTCTGCTGGCCCAACGGCTTTGTAGTGGGTCTGCCACATTATCTTGTGGAGTTGACTTCTCTTGACCTCAACGTAACCTTTCTCAGGTAATGCGGATGAGATGAATATCGCGTTTGCTTGGAACTCTTCCAGCATAAACAGTCTGCCAGATGTCGACTTTCGATTCATCTATATCGGGACATGAAGTCCGAGTCTGTGTATCCTTGAACTTGGAGTTCTCCGTTACCAAAGAGACCAACATCATATCCTTAGTTCTTCTCAAGTACTTAAGGATACATTTCAACAAGAAGTCCAGTGTTCTTCACCTGGATTTGACTGATATCTGTTGTGAACTCATAGCATGGGCTATATCAGGTCGTGTACATAGGCATGGCATACATGAGGCCCTAATTGCAGAAGCATAAGGGATCTTGCTCATGCATTCTATTTCCTCAGATGTGCTGGCACAATCTTCTTGGAAAGATGAATACCATGTCTGATAGGTTATTAATCCCCTCTTAGAGTTTTCCATACTAAACCTCTTTTAGTATTTCCTCTACTGTACATTTTCTGTGAAAGTCCTAGCATCCTAATCGGTCTAATCCTATATGACTTAATTCCTAGAATAAGGATGTCTTCACCTAGGTCTTTCATGAGAAATTCCTTAGACAACCACATCTTGACTGATGTCAACATGGGAATTATCATCCCAATAAGGAGGATGTCATCCCACGTACAATACGAGGAAAGACACAGCGCTTCCCACCTGACCCTTTTGAAAACACATGGTTCCTCTTCATTTTTGATGAACCAAACTTTTTTGATCACATCATTGAACGAGTGTTCCAGCTCCGAGATGCTTGCATTACGTCCATATATTGGACTTTGCAGCTTGCAAACTTTGTGATCAGTATCACTGGATGTTGAAACCTAGCGGTTGTTTCCATATAGATTATCTTTCCTCAAGATATCCATTTAGGAATGCCATTTTCACGTCCATTTGCCATATTTATAATCGTAATAGGCTGCAACGGCAAGCAATGTGCGGATGGATTTTAGCAAGCTAACCGGGGAAAAGGTATCCTGATAGTCAATGCCCTTCACGTTGACTATAACCTTTTGCCACCAGTCTAGCCTTGATGTCTCCACATTCCCATCTGCACCAATCTTTCTCTTGAAGATCCATTTACACCCAATAGGTACTATACCTTCTGGTGGATCTACCAAGGTCCAGACTTGGTTTTGAGTGCATCGAAGTCGATCTCTGACTTCATTGCCTCAAGCCATTTCTCGGAGTCGATATCTGATATCGCCTCGTTTGTAGGTTTTGGGATCATCACCATGAGCCCATTTACCTATGAGGAACATATTTCTCTACGTCCTCTGAAATAATACTAAGTATCTTTTCAAGGGGGACGGGAAACTCTTTCCGATCTACGAGGTGGACGGAGGTAGTGTTCTTATTGGCTCACCTGATTTGGGTTCCACTTGGGTCTTAGCTCGTTCTGCTTGTGAGACTTTCTCATCAAGCTTAATCCTGCTTTCCATGCCAGCTATCTTGAATAAACTGTTTTTTCAAGAAATATGGCATGTCGACTCACAATCACATTGTGGTCTTCTGGAATGTAGAAATAGTATCCTAATGATTCTTTAGGATATCCTATGAATCGAGCTCTAAAAGGACCTAAACTCTAAGCTTGTCCGCTTGTTGTCTTTGACATAAGTTCGGACAACCCCAAAATTCTGATCTGAGATGACTCAGACACTTGTTTCTTACCGTGGCCATATTCATATCGGTGTGGGTAAGGAACGGATTTTTAGAGGGAACCTAATTCAAATAAATAGATTGAAGTTAATAAGAATGTCGCCCAAAAGGAAATTAGGGGGTCTGTGAAGCTCATCATGGATCGATACCATATCCAATAGAGTCCGATTTCTTCCCCGTTCTGAAACCCGTTGAGTTGAGGTGTTCTCTGGTGGAGTCCATTGAGAGACTATGCCATTTTTCTTAAGATAGTCCCTAGGAATTCCCGCTAAGTATTTTCACATCCTCGATCCTGATCGAAGAACTTAATGGGTTTTTCCAATTTGTTTTTTTCTACTTCATGTCTGAATTCTTTGACTTTTTCAAAGGCTTCAGACTTGTGTTCTCATAAGATCAACCATACCCATACCTAGACTAGATCATTGGTAAAGGTAATGAAGTAGAGCAAAATTGCCTGCTGCCAAGCACATCGATGGGCCGCACAACATCAGTAGTACTGGGCAAAGGAGAATCTGTTGGCCCTCTCCCGCATGTCACAAAAGGGGAGTTAGTCGGATTTTGACCTTGAAGACAAATGCACAAAGTTGGATATGACTCAAAGTCAATGGACTTAATAGCCCAATTTCTCCATTTGTTATCCTATCTTCTGCCTATAATGACCTTAATCTTCAAGGTGCCATATGATTCTGTCTGTTGGACATTCCTAGGTCTTCTTGGCTTCACTGTTTTGCTCCGATAGTTAAAACAGGTACAATCAATATGCAACTGAATAAAGACCATTAACAAGGAAAACCATCTTGCAATTTTTCTTTCTTCATAAAGAATGTTAACAATGGTCCTTAAGAAGGTTGATCACATAACCTCTTGTGCTGAAGCATTGAAGATGAAAATCAGATTCCTGCTAAGCTGCAAGGCACATAATGAACAGTCTTTTAAAGCTAAGTCTAAAACCAATGGTAATCGCAGAGGATATTGTTCCACGGCTACTGCAGCAACTCTTGCTCCAGTTACGGACGGCGTAGGATCATGTCTCCATCCCTGTAGCCTCCTGCTATCCTCAAGACCTTTGTCACAAAGGGCACAGTATGAGCACTAGTACCAGAGTCAAGCATCCAACTGGATGCAGAAGAAATCATAAGGTTAGACTCAATAACGAGCATTACCTGAGAAGACCCTTCCTTCTTGTTCTTCAGGGTGGCAGGTAATATATGGGCATGTTTCCGCTCCAGATGGCCCATTCGCTGTTGTGCAATTGAAACACTTTTCCTTGCCATCGACCTGCCTTCTTCGTGTTCTGGGCCTTCTTCTTTCTTTGATTCCTTCTACCACCTTTTGCTTTTTACAGACCCTTCTTTTTCTTTTCATATAGACTTTTTCCTTTTTGAAAGAAGTCCGTTCCAGTAAGCAAGAAAACTGAGCCGGTTTGATGAACTTCATAAGAAAAGCTCAGCGGAACTCAGCAATTTTATTCATTCAACTCGGCCCAAGGAATTCTGAAGTTTATCGCAGTGTAATGTCATGAATGAATTTGCCCATAATATGCACAGTCAAGAGATTGGCAGAATAATATCATATCTGCAAGTCCATGAGTCCACTTCTACACCTGAAGGCTTCTCAGCTCTTCCATGCCTTTTGAGTCATTTGTCAGACAGTGATCTGGACTTGAACTTGCCGCATCATGCAATCTTAGTCCTTAAATAAGTCGTTTTTGTGGACTTGATTATTTGGCTGCGCAGATCTATTCACCAAACATCTCTGTAGGGTGAGTGCAACATTTAGCGAGGGCAGTCTCGAATATCTTCATGTTGGCGCTAGGAGCGCTCATTCAGACATTCGAGCCCATCAACAATGTAGTATCTGGCCTTATGTCCTTCGTCCAATCCATTTTTCCAGAGACCGCTCTCTGCCAGTGGATGGACGAGCTGGTAAGGTGGGTAGGGTTCCCGGTCCAACCATGTGTTATTCTCTGAACCCAAACAATTTGTAGTTCCCTGAGCAATCTTATAAATTGGGTTCTGTCAGTCTATGTGTGTCTAGGATCGTTGCTATGTGGGGGTTGGACGCAAGAATTTTCCCTGTAGAGAAGTCAAGATTCTAGTTAGATACTGTAATTTGGACTTGACCATTTGTTTAGGTGATTTTAATTTTAAACAAATTAGCGTCACTATTTTCTCATCTCTTACTCCCTCTGTAGAGATGCCGAAAAATCTCCGCGATTGATGATTTTAGTGGTGGGCGGTCTCAATTGGGTCATACCAACTGAACTCATCACCTCACCATCTTGTAACAGTTATTGGTGATGGGTTAGCCATGAGTGAACAAGTCTTGTTCAACTTATGATTCCTAATCATGGTGCCCCAACTTGGTTCTCTAATTCATGAATCTCACCATATCCGGAATATTGATCCACTCCTTAGTTAAGTCAGACCCACCATTTGCATATGACTGGGTTCCTAAATTGGGTCTCTCACCGTATCCGGAATATTGAGCCACTATCCCCAGCCCATAGCTATCCTGCTAATAGTGGTTGCGTCTCCGTAGCAACTTGAAGCCACTGTAAGTCCAGCCGAGAACAAATCAAACCGCCGGGAAGGCCCGCCGTCTACAATGGGTGGAAGACCTCGAATTAATCTTTTCTAGGGAGAATTGATTCAGGTCTCTTAACTAGACTTGGCTTAGTCATTAACAATTATGACTAACCTAGTTGGATGGGTCAGCTTGGGATTATTGACCACCTTTCTCAGATCAGAATCTGTGTCAACAGATATGGCCAGGTAAAGTGAGCGGTGGAAGGAATATGCCGTTAACATCGCCAAGAACGCATTCAGGTCGAGTCGCTTCCAAATTAAAAAACAGTCGGTCGTCTGTGCCAACTACCTTAGACAACCATTTAATTGAGTCAGAACCTAATATTGGGTTAGCCCTACAATCCAGAACTCTAACCTCTGAGCCTAATTAAGGTCTTGCTTGATCGTTGACTCGATTCTTGAACCAGAACTTAATCCTATTAGGCCTGGCAATTTAACATTGTTAGATCCCATCAACCTAACCTCTGTGATCGATTTGAACACATCAAGCGCTAGAACCTAATTGAGCTACCCAAGCCGAACCCAGTATTATGAATAGTCTTAGATCTGAAATCTCAATTTTAGGACCTAATTTGATATTCATAAACTTAATTATTAAGTTAAGTTGGGTTCATAAATAAAAATGCACAATAAATCTAGGATTTTAGTGATCTAGGGTTTTGCCAGTAAAAGTAAGTTTTTGGGTTTCTGCTTAAGAAGGACGACACGCAGCCACCCCTACACGTCTAAAACACCATGAAATGGGAAGAGAGGGCCTTTAAACCCTTCTTCGTTCTTATGACTCGGCGGCCAAGAGGAACGCCCTTAATCAGAGAACATTGTTAAAATATACAAAAACAGTTAATAGAATCTATATCATATATCTCATATATAAATTTAGATCTAATCAAGGCAAATTAATTTGCATACATCTCATGTATCAAATCAATGCATTTTTTCCAGATCTAAATTATCACATAATAAATCTAAAAAATTAGATTAGAATTGATCTAATCAAAATAAATTCTAATCTAGACAATATCGTAGAACTATTCACAACTAGTCTAGTCATGCATCTATCATATCTCAGATGATGAAGTTTAAAATTAAATAATTTTTATTTGCTATTTGATCAGATGTTATATAACACTATAATAATCCAGAAAATAGTATAAATAAGAAGATCTAAACTATGAATTTCCTCATATTAAATCCTACAAAGACCCACCGTGTGCGTGCAAAATACTATTCTATAGAATATTCTATTCCTAAGGGGTGTTGGCTATGTTTGTTCTTGAACTAGTCAATTTTGCATGTCTTCATGTTCTTTAGATCAATCATTATATTTTAATTTTCTGATTTCAGATCTGATCACATTGGTTTCATTGTTTCTCATTGTGACATCTAAATCACTTTAATTTTCTAAATTAAAATAAAATTAAAAAATTAGATCTAAACAAATCTTAGAACCATTGGCTCCTGATACCTAGTTGAAGGGAATCCTGACCATGCTGCGGTCCCAGGTTCGTCCAGATCTGATTCGATCAAGAGATATATTCAAAAATTCCTCTTTGAATCTTAATCAGATCTTGATAAGTTTTGATCCTGATTTTTATATTTAATAAATAAATAAAAATAGAGATAAATTAAATCAATTTAATTTACTGATTTTGGATAACTCCTATTAACCCTAGATGATCCGATTGCAGAGCGGAAGGTTCATGGATCTTAGCCACTGCAAGCGCCTGCCTCTACCCGTAATCTCACTTGGGTTGGAATCTAGAGATCCCTTTCTCTCTTATCACAGTTTTTTCCTCCAAAAATTCAGATCTGGACTGGATGGAGGATCTTCAAAATCTTTTGAAGATTGGGCTATTTCCTTTTACAGCGCGCAACCTTCTTGCCTTTGATTGTCGCCTTTCTTTGATTGAATCGAATTGCCAAACCCTAAATCCAAACACTTTTGGACGTGGATGAGCAAGGGGAGAAGAGACTATGGCATATATGGAGAAGGAGGGGAAGAGGCAGCCTTGGGGGCATGTCTAATAGCATTCACCTTACTTGGAATTAGGGTTGCGCAGGTCTTTTTTCTATAGACCTCTGTGATCCAACTCCGTCTTCTCTCCAACAACACAAACCACTATTGTGAAATCAAGATCTAAATCTGATTGGTTGGAATAGAGAC